>KK114205.1:698813-710817 GCA_000611955.2 Stegodyphus mimosarum | reverse complement strand
TAAATTAACAGAAACGGTTAGGAAGAAATTTGGTGTTGTAAATGAGCAAAACATAAAAGACAGAGGTCGATATATATGTATCGATATATATGAATATATATGCAGAAGAGATAAGGAGAATAGTAACTGAAAATAAGACTGAAATAGGTATAGTGAACTGAAGATCTTTTAATTTTTTTTTTGGTTTATGTGTCGTATGAGTGAGTTATGTATTGTCTTTTTATTATTTTGCTAACTGTTTTTGATTATGATTTTAATAACTTCTTTTATGTGAATGTGATTTAATGGATTGAGATTTTAATGGTTTGCAACCATGATTTATACTTGTTTGTTTGGTTTATTATGTTTTCGTTTTTTTTTTAACTTTTTAAGTTACTTGGAGCTCGGGGCTGGTTTCCTGGAGGTTTTTTTAGAAAAGAATGAAAACTCAATTTATGCTAATGATTTAGTTTTAAATTTCAGGTAATTTGGAACACGGGCGGCTCGTTGGCTCTTTGTTCTTGGCTGGAGGGTTCTGCTCATTATTGGTCATAAGGCTGGCTTTGCCAGCTAGGGAACCTGGGCTGCGCCCTATATCAAACATCTACATCAACAAGGCGATGGCGTTTGGTGGCAACAATTTGAAAAGTGATACAGCCGTTTATAATGATTCAACGCAAAATCGCAAAACGAAAACAATAGTCCTTCAGAGACAAAGCCCCTTTGGACTAATTCTAGAGTCTCTGAGTTCTCTTTGGTAGCATACAACTTTGACTATATAGAAGATGACATAGCGAATTCTCTCTGTCTTGAAGAATAAATATTGCAGAAGAAAGATTTTAAATAACCTTTTTATTTAAATTAAATTCAAACAGATGCACGCACTTCGTTCTCACATTTGTGCAGAAAATGAGAATGTAACAAATCACTAATAAATCAAGTTATATAATGACTGTCTCCTTTAGCTTAACTAACGCTAAATCGGCTGCACGTAGCAAAGCCGAGCCTAGAAATATCAGCATAAATTTGACGGGTGCCTAACACTGGTTCGAGAGCTAAATTTGAACACGCAGCATAAACTCGGAGCTAATTTCGCTACTACTCTTTTCGAACTCTTGAAACGCAGCTTAAATACCGCTTCTAAAACACGTTTAAATTAAAATCTACTTCACACAAGTTTATATTGCGGCAGGAAACTGAAGTCAGGGAAGGAAAGGAAATGAAAACTAAAAATAATTGGTTAGAATAACGTAAAAACTTTACAAAATAACGAAACATCGGCATGAATGTATGTGTGTTTCTCGCACTGTGAAAAAAACAACGTTACCTATAGACGTAGAATTCCGAATAACGTAGTCCTCCACTCCAATATGGGCATCTGAAAGCCCAGATTTGGTATTTGTTATATCATCTATTTCATAATTCGTAAAACTTTAACGAATTTTTTATTAACAAACTCAAAGATCAAGATGCAAGAGAAACACGCCGACGTGGAAACTAAAACAGGCAAATCGACAACCTTGTATTCGGCGTAGATTTTGTAAAATCCCAATCGATTTCGAGGGCAAAACGGGACCCCCTTCATCAGGAGCAAAAAATTCTGCAAAAGCGAGAGAGCGAATGTCCATCATATTTATACCCACAAGCGACCAGTGGAAGAGCCGATAGCGCCATCTATCGACAGAAGTAGTAACATCAAGAAAAGCTTCAAGAAAATCCAATTACCTAATAGAACAAGCTTTCTGTCTTACGTCCGAAAAGGCGAAATTAACAAATCTTCAATAGCTAATCTAGTTGTAAATTGAATCACAATTTTGATTTTGGTTCTGCTAAAATTATCCAGAAAGCTGGTTCTATTAGGGAATTGGATTTTCTTGAAGTTTTTCACATTCACAAAAATTTATCCTGTTTAGCCAATGACTTCAATTCCAATCCAGCCTTGTCTAATACCTTCAAAATTCTACTAACTTAACCCTTCCTTTTTAGTTACTATTTCAGCCGATAGATGGCGCTATCGGCTCTTCCACTGGTCGCTTGTGGGTATAAATATGATCGACATTCGCTTTCTCGCTTTTGCAGAATTTTTTTCTCCTGAGGAAGGGGGGCCCATTTTGCCCTCGAAATCGATTGAGATTTTACAAAATCTACGCCGAATACAAGGTTGTCGATTTGCCTGTTTTAGTAGAATCAAAGATTTTAAAGGAAGCAATGCCAACACTGGACGGAAAAGAAAACACATTTTTATCTCCAATGCGCGAGACTGTATATAGGAAATTCTAAAAACTACGCTCTTCTTAAATTATTTTGTGATACTGCTGTTGAATTAAATTTTAAAATGCGAAGAACATGATATTTAATAAATAAAAGTAACACACAAAGCGTTAAATTAACGCCTTTTTGGGTGTAACATAAAATCTGAGACCTTTCAGATTTCTTTTAGATTTTTAAATTATTTTTTCATTTAATCAGTTTTACGTGTCATGTTTGTGAAATAAAAAAATAAAATCTTTACTAAAAAACTGGAAAAACTCAGACTTAACCGTGTTAAAAATTCGTGAGACATACATAATGAACGTAAATATTTTTACAGTTCATAAATTGGTTATTTCCTGACCTTTCCGACAATGGTGATGTTTTTAACATTTTCTAGATTTTTTACAACATTTTGTGGTTTAGGTCTGAGCTTCGAAGCTGGCTAAAAGTATTTCCATAACAACCAATGAAAAACAGCATCCCTCATAAAAAAACGATTCGAATAACAAATTGTATCATGGAAGGAAATTACGTTCGCTATGGGAAGCACTACTACATTATAAAAACTACTAAAAGAAATTTAAAAATATATTTTAAACAAACTTTTTTGACACTCGCGACATATTCTCAAATTTACATTTTGTTATTAATCACCTATTGAAATTTAAATCACCTTTCTACGTTGTTTATAAATTTAATTGCGTGTTGAAGTAGAATGAGTTTTATAAAAATCAAACAACTTTCAGTGCTTTAACATTCACCGTTCAGACTTATAATAATATAATATTTTCAAGCTTCATGTTACGACCATCATTTCTGTTAAGATTACACTTTTTTATGTTGCACTATTTTTCCATCTTTTATTTAAAATAACTCTCATTTTGTTCTGAAAGCTGACAGTTATCTATATCATAAAAGAAACTAATGTTGTTAAGATACGTCTTCCGAGGTTATACGCTCTATCATAAAAATCTATGATCTCTGGCTATTGTCCATTTGATATCAGTGAACCAGAAATAAAGTCGCATATTCACTGGTACACCGATCAGTTAATCAGCATATTTGCAAAGTTTCCTTTTATCATTTTTGCAACCAAATTTGTTTTTCTTTCATTTTACATTTTTCTTTTTCCGGAATACTCATTTCCGCTCAAGAGGAAATAATGACGTCTCGAAAGAATGGATTGAAAGTAAAATATGTATAATGGTTAGCAAAATTATATTAAATTTATTTATTACGTAACTCTACTCGTTTGGGAGTGTGCAAATTTTCTTTCTTTCAGCTTGTCTTTCAGTGTCCTTCCAAAAAAAGGGACATAAGCAAAAGACGTTATTCTTAAATATGAATCAAGAATCTTCCATTACCAAGATCTTATATTTTTACTACTCTTTTAAATTTGTTTGAGATCGGAGCGTTCATTAAATTTATTCGTTTGTAACCTAGTAAGCACATGTTCTTTTGGTTCATAGTTCTAAAGACACAAATATTGGGCATAAGTAAAAAACGTTATTCTTAAATATGATGCTAGAATCTTCCATTACCAAGATCTTATATTTTTACTACCCTTTTAAATTCGTTTGAGATCTGAGCGTTCATTAAATTTATTCGTTTGTAACCTAGTAAAGCACAGGTTACTTTGGTTCATAGTTATAAAGACGCAAGAATTGGGCATAAATAAAAAACGTTATTCTTAAATATGATGCTAGAATCTTCCATTACCAAGATCTTATATTTTTACTACCCTTTTAAATTCGTTTGAGATCTGAGCGTTCATTAAATTTATTCGTTTGTAACCTAGTAAGCGCAGGTTACTTTGTGGTTGATAGGTATAAAGATGCAAGTATTAGGCATAAATAAAAAAACGTTATTCTTAAATGTGATCCAGAATCTCCCATTACCAAGATCTTATATTTTTATTACCTTCTTAAAATTGTTTGAGATGTGAGCGTTCATTAAATTTATTCGTTTGTAACCTAGTAAGCAGAGCTTACTTTGGTTCATAGTTATAAAGACATAAGTATTGGGCATAAATAAAAAAACTTTATTCTTAAATATGATGCTAGAATCTTCCATTACCAAGATTTTATATTTTTTCTACTCTTTTAAATTTGTTTGAGATCTGAGCGTTCATTAAATTTATTCATTTGCAACCTAGTAAGCACAGGTTACTTTGATTCATAGTTATAATGTGTCTACAGTGGCGCCCGAACTAAAAACGTGGTGGATGATAATTCTCAGTCACCAGGATTTGGTGATTGGGTCCTCCTAATTCCCTGTCGCCCTTTAAAAGGGGGAGTATATAAGGTATTTCTCTGGCCTTCTTAGCATGCCTTCGTGCTGTAGTGGGCAGCACGCTCGACGCGTATTCGAGAGGTCCACGGTTCGAGTCCAGACGAGAGCACTGCTCATTTTTCATGTCTCGTGCTTTAAAAAAAATACCTAATGTCTCTACAGGCTTAATTTTACTTAATTCTGAATAAATTAATAAATGTAAATACAATAGAGATAGCAGAAGCTGCAAACATGGTGGTAAATATTAACAGTGTAAGGTGTATTGCTATAAAGGAAGTAAGCATTAAGGATTAAAAGACAGAGAATCTTAGTGATGGTAACGACATTAAAAAAGCAGGATTTGATAATGAAGAATTTAACTGAAGTAAAGGGGGGCTAAAAAGCCTCGCTACCCAATGTAAATTATAATAAACGTATATTTTTGTTTCTGTTTGAATCGTATGGAGTAAGCGATTACTGAGATGCCTTAACGAGGGCTCAGACGATTAATAACGTGTTAATTCAAATTTTTAAGTGTATTAAAGAAATGAGAAAAATAAAGACTTCTAAGGACGTTCGTACTGGCTGTCTGGCGAAGTTACATCAGAACCCCCTGTCAAAATAAACATTTTTTAGATAGAGCATAAATTCCTTTCTAATGGTAAAGAATAAAAAACCGAAGCTTCCACCAGAGAAGAAACAAAGATTCGTCAAGAAGTTCCGTGAAGAGCTTGTAGAACAAGTTGATCCGTCCTAAGCGATATGCGGAATTGGGTTTACTCCACTCGGCCAACGCTAATGCTTACGAATAATCGGCTTACACCTGACATGGATAGGAGGAAAGAGGCATGTGTAGAGGATTTTATGTGTTAAATAGAATTTCAAAGAGAGGTAAACTGAGTTTTTCCTATTACTATTGATGCTTTACTGTGCAACGGAGTTCCCGATCGCGGAATATGATCTTTTTGTTTAGCAAATTTCAAACAACTTATACAGAGAATCGGGAAATGATAGCCATCCTCCCCCACCCCAAAAAAAAAACTTGATAATATGAGCCTCTTATGACCTGAAACACTTTTCTTAATCAGCATTGGTACTTGGATATATCAAGGAACTGGTCAGCTTTCCTCCTCGATGAACATCAAATGGAAAACGCATGTTGATGTCATCAGGATTGGGAGGGGGGGCCTATTCAGTATTTATCACAGAATGCAAGTATCTTAACCTAGCGGAAGGCTCATCAAGAAAAGTTACTAGAAAGGGCGCGTGGGGTATCACATATCCCAATGTTTAAAATACGGTAAAAACAGTTTTATTCGTTTTTACAGCTGTTTTTCTTTTATAATACGTGAATAAGACTTGGGTTACAAAACATTTATTTCCAAAATACGCTTATAGAGCATTAAAAGTAAGAAAAATGAAAATAATCATCATACCTATAACTTTTATTGCATCTCTAATACACAATGCAATTTATTTTATTTGTTTACCTTTTGAACAAAATTCATTCGCGTGTTCTTAGCACAGAAGGATTTTACATTTTAAATATAGCATTCGCGATCTTCTGTCCTTGGCTCCAGGGCATTCATCGCAACTTTTATACTTAGTTGCTTCTAATTTTGTATATTCTTTTGAATTATTTCTCGAAACTTCTGCTCCTTTTTTGCATGCAGTACGTAAATTTCTCGGTAAAGTATTAATCGCTGATCGTTGTTTAATGTATTATTTTTTATTAATTGTAATGGTAAGTCCCTCAAAAACAGACATCTGCGTCTGTATCTGGTTGGTAGATTAACAGTTAAAAATAATATAATTCGTGCATTTATTGCAGCAACATTCAGTGCAGAAAGGAAAATTACCATTGGCCACTTCCTCGTTATTCTGGCAATTGAATAACTTTCTACCATTTCATCCACAATAGCCAGTGCTTCCTTAGTGGCATTATAAAAATATATAATTTCTGGCGTTTTCTTTTCTCCAGTAATGTCATCTATAGCATCATCGTTACGTAATGTTAAAAGCACAAAAACAGATTTTCCTTTTTTTAGGAACATAAGAAATGAACGCTTTATCTTTTTCGAAATCAAACAGTGTAGAAAATATTCCGATTTTCATCTTCCGTTTCCGAAATGTAATCTTCTTCACTTTCAAATATTTCTAATCAGTCTCACAGCCGCTGCATTTGTAATTCTTAGGGAGTCATTCTTTTTGCCATAATGAGCTTCGAAATCTTTTAAAATTTAATTTCAAATACTTTAAAATCGCTTTCGAGTAGAAATATTTACTGTTACACTCTAGAAATACAATTTTTAAAATAAATATTTAGTCAGAAAAACACTTACGTGGACAGGCGCGTGGGATCTGTCACACCCCAAATGCAATAAAATACCGACAAATCTTTTTCTGAAACACACAGGCAACGGAAAAGCGGTTCTGAAAGTCACTTACTACTAGAAACTCAGCTACTGAAAGTAGTACAGAATTTCAGTTTCACAAGTTAGGAATATTCCACTTTTTTGTAGACTTGGGGTATGATACACCCCACGCGATTTTCCACAGGTTAAGAGTTTTCTAAGCACTGGACTGATTTTGGATCACCTGTGCTACTCACGTGGCATATCTGATCTCCACAAAGCCCATATCTTGTAGGGATATTAGGTATTTTTTGAAAGCAGGAAAGATGAAAAATGAGCAGTGCCCTCACCAGGACTTGAACCAGGGACCTCTCGAATACGCGCCGAGTGTGTTGACCACTACATCAAGAAGGCATGCTAAGAAGGCGGGAGAAATACCTTATAACCTCACCACTAAGCTTATAAGAATTAATGTTTTAAAATAATATCGTAGCACCACCGATGAACTGAAACATATTGAGTATGAAATTTCACTCCTATTACGCCAACATTTCTTCAAAAATGTGGCACGAAACCTGCCGACGTATAACCCTTCTCCACGAGGATTATTCATGGTTTATATCGCAGCGGAATATCGTAAATTCATTACAAGTTTTGTATAAAAGCTGTTAGAAAAATAATTATTCTACTGTGGTTTATGCGCTATCGATGAAGTAGATTAAATTCAATTCAATATGTTTAAATGAAATGCAGGACAACTGCGCATAATTTTATATTCCGTACAAGGAAGTCATGCGGTGTGAACATCAGATTTTTTATTTTATGTAATTTCCCAGCGTTGAGACATCTCAACTCCTACCTCCTGTTGTTGTTGTCGAGTCCATATTACATGGAAGCAATGGTTACCAGAGCCTACTCGAAAGATAGGTTGCATTTCTATTTTCCATCCCAATTTTGAGAGAGAGCAACCGGAAACACTACCAAAATGAGCACCGACCCTACAACTTAACTAGTCTATCCTGTTGGCAGTTGCCATACCTGTTATCCGTCGTTACAACTAGCAGGAAGGAAGACATTTTTAACAATTCTTTAAATCAAATTGGCTTTATACAGGCTGCTCAGAGAGAGTTTGATGCTTTGGAGTTGAGTCGAGATTATGTAATTTTACCTCCTCCCCATTGTCGCTTGGACTTCTTGAATTTAAATATAAATCTTGATCTTATTCAAAGAGTTGTTAAAAACGAAATGAGGGATTCACAATTAAGATCTATTGCAATGGAAACTACTGGGGTTCGTTCCCCTCAAAACGATTGGTTGCATGTGTATAGCGACGGCTCTATGTTGGAGAGAACGCACGGTGCTGGAGCAGGTATCTTTAGCGAGCTTTTCAGTTTCTATTTACCAATGGGACCTCTTACTACTGCCTTTGATGGTGAAATCGAAGTTATTGCTGTGGCTGTTCAACAACTGTCGATTCGTAACCACTCTTTTGTAAAGGCAGTCATATTGTCAGATTCCAAAAGTGCGCTTCAAGTTCTTCTGGATAAACAAAATAGTTCCCAAAGAATCTTACACTATAGGCCTTTGCTTAAAGCAATGGCACGCAGAATTTCTTTCAAATGTATTTAAACCTACTGTGGGATTATGGGAAATGAAAAAGCTGATGGTTTGGCTAAGAAAGGAACTTTCATAATGCAATCCATTAATCGACCGCTTTCATTTCATACGACTAAATAGTTTGTTAACCTGACTCTTCAGAAAATTCTTAAGCAGAATATGATTCAACGTGCTATGGATAAGAGTTGGAGGATTTGGGGGGGAAGAGACAACTTTAATTCCCAGTTTTCCAAGAAAGACAGCGGTAGCTCCATTTAGACGTCTGACCGAATACGACTATTTGCAAGACCACCTCTACAGAACTGGAGTGGTGGATTGATTCCCCAAACTGTATTTTGTGCGACTCCAATAAACCTATGATTCTTGAACATTTAAACAATTGTATTACACTCTCTCGGTATGAGGACATCGTTAAAAAGTACTGAAGAGCCCGTGAGCTAATGGCTTAAAAGGTTACAGGGCCAGATATACCTACAATTTTACATAGACATTTTTATATAATAATATTATACATTTTCGATGCTAGGATGTTAAATACAGCTGATTTTTATGATTTACTTAGATTAGCAGTTAAATTTACTATTTGCTGGATATTACTAAAGATTCATTTTACTAAACAGTTTCAAGAGGATACTTTGCAAAAAGGTTAACAAAGGATATTACTAATTAAATGCAAAATTTACAGTTGCACAAGGTTAATAAATCCCATTATGAATTAAATACCGAATTCACACTTTTGTATAGATTAAAATCAGTGTACTCAAATGACCAAAGTAAATGTATTTCTTATAAAACTATAGCTACACACACACACACACCCCATGGGGTGATCCGAGGTCTCCCACCCCTCTCCTCTTCTACCAAACCACACAAGAGGACTTTCGGCTCGCCGTATATCTAGAGTGCCCCCATGATGCACGGACACTATACAGTTACAAACATCCATGTCTTCCCCAGGATTCGAACCCGGGCCTTCTGGTATAGCAGTAGGCTCCCCTAACCAGTATACCGTCCAAGCGACCACTAGCCGTTGGCAGACCATAAAAGAACAGAGCGATCCTTCTCAATCTGTTCGCATAGATGTTTGAGCGACAACATTTACATGCCCGTTTAGCAGATAAGAAACGTCTGGAGTTTTAATTCAATCTGCCACTCATTTTCTAAATTTTCTAGACCTGAAGACTTCTAATTAAAGTGCAAACATTACACCTTCGTTTCCCGCGGTTGTATTTCTAAACAATTTCAGAGGATACTTTTTGTTAGCTCAATGCAATAAATTGTTGCACTAAATTCGAGTATTAAATCACGGTGGAGCCCAAAGAATCCACAAGAATTTTTCATCAAGCCACTGTTCCGTCAAAGGAAATTTCATCCGTATTACATTAAGTCAAATCAACTGAAAAGTGAATGGCGAATGTAATCGGATTGTGAAATTACTCGAATTGAATTACAAACGCTAATTACTCGTGGGAAGCTTTCTGGCATTTGTGAAATAATTGTTTGAGAATTTCAAACATTCAGCGTGTTCGGTTACGGCGGAGTGAAAAAGGAGAATTCCCGTAAGATTTAACGACGGGGTTTTATAGAAAAGTGATGGGGGGAATTCTTTCTGGAACATAAATGTTTAATTTACTGCATTCAAGACTAGCTATTAAACCTTGAAATTAATCCCTTCAAAAATTTTAATTATAATAATAACAGTGATAAACTAAAATAACTGCACTGACGTTACAAATTATTGCGTATGAAAAACAGAGCAGTATTCTTTTAACGACCGAAATTTAACAGTTCAAACCATATCTTAAAAATAAAAATCTGATGTGTACACCACATGAACTCCTTATACGGAATATCAAATTACACGTATTTTTTCTTGACACAGTGTCGCTAGGTTCACTTAACAGCGTTACATCTTATTCATTTTATAACTCAGAATACACAAAACATTATATCATCTAAACAATTATCTAATCGTTCTACTCAAATACTATAATAAATCTAAAACAATGTATAAAATAAATTAAACAAACAAAAAAACACTGTTCTCAGACGATTCAGTATTTCTCATTCAATTAATTCAGTTCTCACTTCGTAACAAGGCAAAAATACATATAAACTCAAAATATTATATTAAAAATTAAGAAATGAATCTTAAACACTTATTTCCTCGAATAAATTCCAGAACAGATTAAGCCTGATTTAATTCGCAATAATAAAAGAAGGTGTTATCTTTGTTGTTGCGAAGCTTAGTTTCTCTAGATTGGCAACAAATCCAATATTCTCCAAAGTTTCAAATGTAAACAAATATGTCCGCCATAAGAAAAATGATTAGGCTTAGCCGCATTAAACAACTTTTAAATTGTTTATAATTCTAAAATCTTGCATGCAGATTTACTAAAGGCATAAAAACCTTAACCGGAAGGTAAGAACAACCTACTTCAATCATTTTAAAGCAAAAAATGCACAATTTACCAACATATAAGAATAAAAAACCTGAGGTAACGGAGTCGAGAAAGAGAGTGGATATATATATACATATATATATATATGTATATATATATATATACATATATTTATATACTTTTGGTGCGGCCGATTGTAACCAAAATAGAAGGTGCACATCTGCATATTATAGCAGTCCTATATACAAAATTTCAACGTTCTAAATCTACTCGTTTTGGAGTTATGCGAGATACATACGTACGTACATACGCACAGACGCCACGATAAAAGCTCTTCAGAATTCATTTGAAATCAGTTTTTTAATTTTTTTTTTTCTGAGAAAGAGTTCTTTATTTTGTCCTTACGTACGGATGTTACTCAAAAACATCGTTAAATTGCTTATAGAGGGAGAGATTTTCTTTCTACTCCTACTAAAATGTATTAAGAAAATTACATCCACATTTAAGTAAATGATATTTAGGGTTCTGCTGTAATATTTAACATTTTAAAATACTTAAACCGTCCATTTTTTCCCAGTGTTTCTTGTGTGAAATTACTTTCAATGTGCAACAAACAATTTATTTTATAGAAGTAGGGTTTTAGGTCTTTATCTATGAGTAGTAAGTAATAAAAATACGAACATCGATGTCACTTACTTATACATTAAAAACTACAAAATGACAACCAGATATTTGTATTAAACTTAGTTTTTCGATAAAAAATAAGCTAATTTGGCTTTAAGTATCGCAATTACTAAAACTGAGCATAATATCGGTATATATGTAAATATATATATCTTCATAAATTCACTTATAACATATAACAGATCCCCCAAATATGCAACCACCGGATATCATTGTATAATAATTTATCTTTTTATGTTTATTTTATTTTACATATTGTATGAACAATGTTAAAATTTATTTCATGAAAACTTTTCTCAAGAAATTTGATTTGAGAAATCAAAAATGCTTAGTTCTCATATTAAGAAACTGTAACTGTTAGAATCTGTCGGAGCAACTAAAGACGGTAGCAAGGTTTTCATTATTTCTATTTAATAATTAAGACTAGACGTTTTTTGTTTTGTC
>KK114205.1:631286-694987 GCA_000611955.2 Stegodyphus mimosarum | reverse complement strand
ATATCACTCCTTTGCTTCAGGAACACTTGATAATTTTATGAAAGAAAAGTTTAAGATAAACAGGAAATTTTTCATTATTTGTTGTAATTGTACCGAGAGTGGTAAGTATTACGAATTGTTCCGTGAGACAGTTTACGGCAAAACCTCGAAGGCTATTTTCCTAAGATAAGAGCTGCCTTTGTGGAGGACTTTCGAAGAGAAATTGCTTAGTATACACGTTACACATGGGTAAAACCGCGAAAATTCCCATGCAGCCAACCCGTTGGCGGGATTCGAACCTGAGACCGAACTACCAGAGTTCAGCGTCTTTACCGCTCGCTCCCTGGTCTGCTCTCGTGAAATATGACTTTTTTTTTCCTGATACTTTAAAAAATAGATCAAACGTTGTTCTATGGCTTTCTTTATCTTCCGAATCCATTTTTCTTTATTAGTCCAAAGCGGCAATTTGCCAAGAAGGACTATAAATTTCGTTTTGGCGTTTTGCGTTGATTCATTAAAAGCGTTGTTTCACTTTTCAAATTGTTGCCACCTAATATCGCCCTGTATTTTATTTAAAGAAATTTAAATAATGAAGAATGTGCAGAAATGTATGTTTGTTTCTCTCACTGTGATAAAACAACGGTACCTAGAGCCATCCAATTTTGAATGACGTAATCCTCCTGCGAATATGGGCATCTGGAAGCCAAAATTTGGAATTTGTTTTATTATCGATTTCATATTTTGTAAACCTTTAACGAATTTTTGATTAAGAAACTCAAATATTTCGAAGTGAGCAATGGCAACGTGGTACAGAAAAAAAAATTTTATCTGCAGCGCATGAGACTGTGTATCGGAAATTGTAACGATATACTTATTTTAAAATTATTTTGCGATACTACTGTTGAACTGAATTTTATGGTTTAAGTGCGAAGAACATGATATTTAATGAATAACACACAAAATGTTAAAAAAAACGCCACTTTGGGCGTAATTTAAAACCTGAAACCTTTCGGAATTTTTTTTTTAAATCAAATTTCTTACAATTATTTCTGATGTCTAAATAAATATTTTCTCCTCAAGTTGCGTTTTTTTTTTCGGGGGGGTCGAGTTTTACTTTTGTGTTGTACATAATTTACACTTTTTTTCAATTTTAAAAGTAAATCTATTTCAAAATAACTGTCATTTCGAATTATCCTCAGAATAATTCCATATATTCTCTAACAGAAAAATGATATACTTTGACAAGATACTCACTCCTGGTCTACATTCAAGTAAGAACACTTCAAAATAGTATTTGAAATCAGTGAAAGTTCTGAACTTTCGTTAATTTTCACACAGAGTCACATTATTTAATTTGTATACGCATCCATTTCCATGTATGTATATCACAAATACGAGTTCTGTAAATACACAGTATCTCATACACATTTAATACATAATCCGAACACAAATGCGTGTATTAAAATAGTTATTTGTAACGTAAATGTAATTTATTACGATGCTTTATAGCTATTCAGTATCTGTCCAGCAAGCCATTAAACTAGCATTCATTCGCTAATGCCCATGTCGTTTAAAAGCGTATAATGTCATCCTCCTGTAGCTGTATCAAGAACTGCAGAAATAATGGGGTTTCAGAATAGTTCAATTTAATATCTATTTTCTCACTTATATCCTTTCACAACCCAATTGCCAGTTTTAATTCTGAAATTGACATTAATAAAGTTCTAAACCTTTCATTGCTTTAGATGCTAGAATTAAATCTGGCAGCGTGCTTTGATTCATTTATATTTTATCAATTCGAATGCAGGAGAAGCTTATATAAATTTTCCCGCCTTCCTTTGAATACGACGCAAAGTTTATTATTTATCTTTGATTCTTATGATTGTTTTCATTAAATAAATGTATATTTAATTACTCTATAGCTGTATAATATATTTCAAATTTAAAAGCAGCTGTCATGACGCTTAATATCTAACAATACAATCTTATTAAATCTACTTTTTTTGTGGTTATGCACGGTTAGAAAAATCTATCGCTCATAATAATTCTTGCGAAATTCCGTGAATGTGGCCTCTCAAGCGCAGTTTCAAAACCTCGAAGCCAGTGATTCTCATCCACTGTGCCGCGGCACTTTTGTGTGCCGCCAAATTTTAGAAATTTATATAGTAAAAATTGCAATGGGTTTAATCCTAGTATACGGTACACACGAGAATTGGCGAAATTCGCTTTTTGAGACATTAATAAGTGCGCCAATTATGGTATCCAAGCCGATTTCTGTGGGCTGGAGGATAGCGCAATTCGGAGCATTTTCGCTCATGTTTAGTATATAATTTAAATTGAGAAGTTCTGATGGGTGCAGATGGAAGATTAGTTTACTTAGCAGACATTTTTTTATTTTTAATAATATAAATTCAAGTATGCAAGGGCCGAAGGAAAATATATAAACTCAACACATTAACCGCCAGGATTCCAAAAAACAAATAACTTTATAGAAGAATAAAGCTCAGGAAGGCAAGCTGGAAAAGTTCTAAACAGTCCCAAAAGATTTTAATAAAGCTATTCATAAAATTGTTATTGACCATTTGACAACATTACAGGAGAGAATTATTCATTATTTTCCAAATTTAGATATAAAAAGATTTGACTGCTTCGTAATCCATTTGTGATACTTTTGTATTTGAATTAACTTAAAATAAATAGGAAGAACTAATTTCGCTTTCTAATCATCGAGATTTAATTTTAAAAAAGTCCGAGGAATCAATGAATTCCTTTTGGATTAACATTAGGTACGATTATCCCACGATGGCCAAAAAAGCTTGAAAAATATTATTACAATTTTCTACATCTTATTCCTGTGAATTCGGATTTTCAGTATTAACCAACATGAAAATGAATAAAAGACCGAGACTGTTAAATGTAGATGACGTTATGAGAGTAGCATTGCCATTTTTACGACCCAATATAAATGAAATTATCAAAAACAATCAAGCTCAAATTTCTGATTAAAAGTATTCTTCCTATTAACTTGTAATTAATCCCTTAATAAACGTACTGCTGTTTTTGTAGGACATATTATTTCATTTTACGTTCAAAATTATTATTATAAACTATTTTTCGCAGTTTATTATAGATAAGTAAACAACTTTTAAACTTTTTCTTTGTGTGCCGCCAAATTTTAAAATCGTTAAAAGTGTGCCGCGGCAGAAAAACGTTGAGAATCACTGCTCTAAGAGTTTATCTCAAAAGTAAATCGAGTAGTACTAATAAAAAATATTTTTAGAAAACGAACTTTCACATACAGAACATATATTTAAGAAAGCATTATAATAATAAAACTATAATTTTGATAAGCAAGCTGCGGATTTCTTACCTCTCGTGCGCGTTGCCTTTCGTAAAAGAGCTTGAAAACATCGTTCATGCGTTTCTACGCTTTGCCAGCAAAGCTGTATGTAAGTAAAGCGTCGACACTTCAATGGGAGAAACTGCGCTTCGTAACGACCGCAGCGCTCGTAGTGGTGGCGATGTGGAAACACAATCAGTAAAACTGCGCATGCTCCATTTCTTTTCAGTCATTGGTTGTTTTGATTTGGTTGTTTGTTTGATTCTACCGAAATATTGTTAGCTTCTAACGTGCTTTGGTTGTGTTATTTATAACTTATTAATTTTGTACTTTTTAATTACAAAAGGCTCTTTTCAGAACCAATTTTTATTTAAAATTTTCTCTAATGGCGTATCGATACTGCGGATTAAGGATTGCAAGAGTAAGATTTCGTCGAAATCTGATGGAATACATTTCTACACGTTTCCTTGAGACGATGCGTACTTAAGGTTAGGTTAGGTTAGGTTATTCAATTACGGCAAAGCACACGAGGGCTATCTGCCTAAAGGGAGGGATGCCTTCGTGGAGGACTTTCTAAGGGAAACTGGCTCGTATACACGTTACACATGGGGAAAACCACGAAAACGCCCATGCAGCCAGCCCGTTCGCGGGATTCGAACCTCGGACCGAACTACCAGTGTTCAGCGTCTTTACCGCTCGGCCGCTGGTGGGCCTGCGTACTTAAGGAAGTAATAAAGAAAAGTTTTAAGGAAGTAATAAAGACGAGTTTTAGGATAATTATTGTTGAAATTAAAGGTAAAAAAAGTCTGATAATTAAATGATTTATTCCCCTATATTTTATAATAACGCAGGTACAAGTTTTAAATAATATTTTAAAAAATCTTTTTTTTTATTCCCTTTCAGAAATATTCAGAGAAAGTTATGTACTATTTAATGTATTTCACTATTAAAATAAAAAGAGCGCTAATTTCAAATGGACCGAATTGAGCATTAGTTACAAATTGACTTAGACTTTTTTCATTTAAAAGATGCCTCAGAAGCTAAAAAAATCATGTCATATTTGAGAAAGTATTTTAGGTAGAAGCTCTGTAAGTGGAGAAGAAATAATGCATAATTTTAATGTTAATAACAATAAACTTTGCTTAAAAATGTATTCTTTTCGTATACTTAGGACTCTGAAATACTGTACAAATAGAAAATATATACATTTATATATATAATTACGACGCAATTGCAAAATATTTGCATCCAATCGTGTCAAAACTCATTGCGGCCTCTTCACCTTACTTCCAACCTCCATGACGTCACTGCAGGGGAAAGAAGGAGGGGAAGAGATTTAGTTTACATCGCCACCACTGCAGTGGATTGACGCTGCAATTTGGCGTCATGTTATAGTATGGGAGTGCCGACGCTTTACTTACATACAGCTTTGCTTTGCCAGTTGGATATTTTATTTCAGCAAGGATCGCTTAAAACTTTTTAGTTTCTTGTAAGTTAACTAAAATAAGTTGTTTAACTAATATTGTTTAAGTTTATCATAGTCTGAAAGTGATCTATTTTTTACTTCCTTGTACGAAGCAAAGGAAGTATTGTAATCACAAAAAAATTTTCGGGTACCATATTTCAACGAAAGTATACATTTTGACAGCTATCGAATGGCATTTAAAGATGTTTTTGCGTGACATCTCTACGTAAGAACAGAATAAAGAACTCTTTTTCCCCCGAAACGAATTGTAAAATAGATTTAAAATGCCTTTTTTCGTTCCGTGTGTACGTACGTATATGTATGTATCTCGCATAACTCAAAAACGAGTAACGTCAGAACGTTGAAATTTTGTATATAGGACTGCTATAACATGTGTCAGGACTGAGTGTTCGGTGCATATTCTTGGCAAACATCCTTGTGAAACTCCTTAAGTCCTGATCTGTAACAGGGAGCTGAATGCAGCTATGTTCTGGTGGTAGATACTGTGATTAAGTGGTAGAATAACTGCATTTGAAAGGGATTTAAAATCCTCTTTTATTAAATCAATATTATTTACAAATCACTTCCCAACTCGGGAGGGATACAGAAAGTAAAGACCACACTTGGGCCTAAAATGAACAATCAGCTAAACTTAAACTAAAGCTAACTAGAAATTAAATTAATCTTTGCTCACAGAGCTATGCGCGGAGTTGGTCTCTAACTAAATGGTGTGTAGCAAGATTTATTAATACTAGCGCACTTGGATTTATTTCAACAAGCAATCACGTAGCAAGCACTATGGCTTAGAATTTAACTGCTAGCTGGTCAGGTGAACGTCGAACAGAATGACCGTCATCTGAGACTAAAAGCTCTCTCACACTGAGAGGTTTCTACCACTTGCTTAAATAGAACTTGGCTCCACTTCAAATTAGCATAAACTGAAAACGCGCGCTTCTTCTAACGGGAAGTTGAAAGAGAAGAGATTAAATTAAAATAAAACTTTGTTAGTTTAACTAAAACCTTACACATGTAGTTGTGCACCTCCCCTTTTTCAGCTCAAAACTACCGCACCAAATATATAATAACATATATATATGTTACTGTGAAAGACCGAAATTGAAGAATGTCGACTTTCACCGGAGAATGTCAACATTCACCAAATACGTCGGTGAAAGATCGAATATAACATTGCATTCTTGTACATTCGGACCCTCACCGGTGTATGTCGACAATCAAAGATATGCTCTGGTGTAGGTCGAAAAGAGAGGCGACTGGCTGTTTCCCATTAATGCAGTTGTAAAAGCGAGGGCCTCTCGTGCAATTCAAAGTCTCTTAATAGTTGTTGCAATGAATCAGATTTGAATCACATAATTTAGTAAGTTTTTTATTACTATTATTTTATTTTCTCCTTTACTACGTACTGTATAATTAAGAAAGTTTTTTAACTTCTATTATTTTCCTTTCTCATTTTGAATGTATTGAGTGTTTAAGTACTTGTGTGTTTTTTCGCCACTGAATTACGAAGAAGAAAATATAATATTCTCATATATTCAACATTCACCATTAGTACATGGTGAATGTCGACATTCACTGGTGTAAGTCAGAAATAAGAGTATTTGGAAAATATTTCGGACATACACCAAGCGACTATGTGAATGTTGACTTTCTCCAGATTTCGGTGTTTCACCGTAACATATATATGATAAAGTGTGCAGTTTTTGTTTTAAAAATGACAGAATTATGTTGTTCTTATGTTGCGATTAAAAGCTTATATGCCTTTAGTTAACCTGCATGCAGTAGTTGTATCAAGTGTTTAAAATTTGTTTAACCGCGACTAAGCCTAATAGAGCAGCCATGTTTGTTTACAATTGAAACTTAGAAGAATAGTGAATTAAGTCAGTTTCTGCATATTCATTGTGTTTTTGCCGAGTGTGACTAAAAGTAAACTTTCAGTTTTGTGCACCAAAAAATATGCCTTCTCGCCCGCTGGTCGAATTGCTTGTTTTTGCCCAGCACGTACTTTTGCCTTGCCGGGAAGTGAGAACTGAATTAATTGAGTGAGAAATCTATCTCTAATGAAATTCGGGGATATAAGTTTAAATGAAATGCAGTAAGAAATGTGCATAATTAAATATGGTGTCTGTATCAGATATTTCAATACATTGTAAAGATGTAATAGAGTCGTATTTTCTTCCTCGATTAGAAACAATTTTCAAGTTTATATGCATGTTTTATGAAAGCTAGAAAGTTTAGAAAAATTCTTTTATTCTTTTTGCTAAATGATAAAAATAATTAAACTTGGAATTGGCAACCAACAATTGCATTTCTTAAGAATGAAATTTTTAGCTTCACCATTACGACAGCTTATACTAAAATTTCTTCTTTCCAAGCATACAGTGAACAAAAGATTTTTAAATTTCTACTAAAATGTAGTTTGAAAATAAATTCTTAAAACCAGCTCAATAATAGTTATTCCAAGTATAAAATAGGAAAGTTCGTGACATTACTAAAATGGAAAGAGAGAAATATTATAAAAGATATATGTCACTAATGAATGATTTTAACTTTTTATTTCAAACTCTAGCATTATTTTAATTTCAATTACAATTCCCAGTTTTTCCCATTTAAAAAATAAAAGATACTTTTAAATGCTGAAAGAATTTCATACACCGATAAATACATGTAGCCAAAAAAAAAACTAAAAAGTTTAAAACCTTGTTATCACAGTTTTAAATACAGAAGTATTTTAATTACATTCCGTATTTTCCACTTCGTTTACATTTAAGTAAAATATTTAAGTGCACTTACGATCAGAATTCGCGAATAAAAAAAAATATTTTTAAATTAAATTGTAAATCTTCGAAAAGCTGTATGCGGATCTGTATTGAGAAGTGACAAGAAAAAAAAAGCGGAAAAAAATTTAATATTTAAATGCTAATATACATTTC
The DNA here is from genome assembly GCA_000611955.2 of Stegodyphus mimosarum. Taxonomy (NCBI): domain Eukaryota; kingdom Metazoa; phylum Arthropoda; class Arachnida; order Araneae; family Eresidae; genus Stegodyphus; species Stegodyphus mimosarum. The sequence continues at coordinate 687,255 of KK114205.1, read as the reverse complement.
AAACCACGTTAGAATACAAGAAGAGTACATTTTTTATGCAGTTCTCCGTTTTTAAAGGCTATTTTGTTTCACTTTCCACAGAAAGGTATTATATTCATGTCCGTATAATGAGATTTGAAAACATTTGTGAAACAAGTCATAAATAATTCAAAAACTTAAATTAGAATGATTCTGTTCTCTTTTATTTTTTATCATTATTTATTCATTCGCCTCCGTCTGCTAAATTATGAAAGAGCCAATATTGATCAGGTTTCGGTTTTCCGAGAAAATAAATGTGATAAATGCAAAGAAAGTGATTCAGGACATTATGATAGCGATGATAAAAACAACGCATTTAAGTTGAAATAAAATGGATGATAGAGGAAGTTTAGAATTTTAAATATTAAAGTCTCGATAAACTGCTTTGGTTTTTCTCTAGGCAAGACTTAGCTTACAGATATAAATTCATTAGAATCAGTATATAATATAATATGATTAATATTACGCTTAATATATGTCGTAAATATTTTAAATGCACTGATGTTGATATAATTATTTTTATTGGGTGATGAATTTAATTATACTGTATTTCTTGCATGTAACACTATTTCTTTTCATTTCCGAAAAACATTTATGTTTAAAAGAAACTATAAAAATTGAAACAGAAAAGGCTTTTTTTTTTACCTTAATCGGATATCAAAATCGTTGAAATTTCTATTTGTCTTAATCAATCAACTTTATTAAAAATATTTGCTAAGCTTAAAAACCTTAAGTAGAATAAAATGAATACCACACATTCTCGGTTACAGTTAATTATAATTGCAACAAGGTTTAGTTTTCCGCATAAACTGTGACAATAAGCCATTCGAATAAATTAATTTTTCAAGTTCGATTACGCATTTTTAAGTAGTTGTATTGCCAGGACTCAGTGTTCAGTGCATATTCTTGGCGAACATCTTCGTATAAATTTGTAAGTCCTGATCTTGAACAGGGAGCTGAATGCAGCTATGTTCTGTGGTAGAAAACTGTGGTTAAGGTGTAGAAGAACTGCACTTTAGAGGGATTTAAGATCCTCTTTTATTAAAACACAATTATTTACAGCCACTTCCCAACTCGGGAGGGATACACAAAATAATGACCGCCACTTGGGTCTAAACTGAACAATCAGATAATTTAAACTAAAACTAATTAGAAATTAAGTAGTCGTTGCTCACAGAGCTATGCGCGCAGTTGGCCTCTAAACTAAAGGGTGCGTAGCAAGATTTAACTAATACTAACGCACTTAGATTTACTTCAATTAGTAATAGCGTACAGCGCTACGGCTTAGAATTTAAATACTAGCTAATCAGGCGAACGTCGAATAGAGTACAGTGGTCTGAGACTAAAAGCTCTCTCACACTCAGAGGTTCCTACCTCTCGTTTAAATAGAACTTGGCTCCACTTCAAACTAGCATAAAGCTGAAACGCGCGCTTATTCTAACGGGAAGTTGAAATAAGAACAGATAGAAAAAGTCAAATTAAAATAAAACTTTGTTAGTTTAACTAAAACCTTACAGTATACTGTGCGATATGACGCATTCTTAACAATACCCCCCCCCAACAGCTTCTAGGGTCACCGCGGCGAACCAGATGCCGGGCCATAAAACAGTTGAAAACTGGTAGTTCATTCCGGGTTCAAATCCCGGCGAACGGGCTTGCTGCAAGGGCGATTTTGTGGTTTTCCCCATGCGTGATGTGTATATGAGCCAATTTTCCTTAGAAATTCCTCCGCAAAGGCATTCCTTCCCTTAAATAGATAGCCCTCGAGTACTTTGCTGTAATTAACCCCTTCCTGTTCTTTAAGGAGTCCGACTCGTGATGAAGATTTTGTCCCAAACCCAAACATCACGAGCCAGGTTCGTGAACATTAACATCATAATTTCACGGTCGTAATCAAACGTTCGTTCGTATCAGTGCACCACAAGAGTTAGTTACGATTCTCATAATGGCTGTTACAAAGCAGTTTATTTAGTAAAATTTAATAAACCTGGACAAAATGCAAAATACAAAAAGATCTAAGTGAAAGCAGTTTATTAGATTTACTTCCACTAAAGATTAAAGTTTACTTACTTGAAGTGTTGTTGATTTGTGAAACATAACTTTGAAACCGTTATTTATTACAAAATGTAATATATTTATAATAGCTACGAAAAAGGCAGAAGGATTCAAGTTTACATCCACGGCAGTAGTATCGCGCAAAACTGATTATAACACAGCCATTTACGTTTCGGCTCGTATTGTAACTGTTCTCAAGCATCCGTCTGGCTTGCTTACCACGCGTTGACCTATCACACTTGGGCCCAAGTTTCGTCGAGGTAAATGGCACGGGAAGGGGTTGATAAAGCAACACAAAGTAGCATTTATAATGAGTATAAGTCCAGATTATTCTGAAGAGAAGCTACTGCGAATACATTTATTAAAATGAAAAGGAAAAGAGCAACCTTTACAGATTCTAAAAAAATGTGTTTTAAGGTTTACCAATTCGCATAGTTCAATAGTACTTTTAGACCACTTTTCATATGTTAGTAACGGTGGCCGCCTATAATGTGCCTCCATTATAACATAACCACCGCTTCTGGCCTTAGTAGTGGCCATAGCTAGTCCCTACAATCAACAACAACAGCTCACTAAACAATTGAACTGAGATGTCTCTCTCCGGCATCTTTTTTACTAAAAGCTTTTTAATCGGTCGCGAGAAAGTTCTGGTAATTTCTCGTTTCTCAAGATTTCTGGAAAGCAAAAGAGTAGAATTACGGTTACAGCTAACACAGTAGTCAATAACACTTATCCAATTTAAATATAAATTACGAGATATCAATTTATTAAATGTTAAATGCGTGTGCTCCTGTGCTTTTCCGGCTTAGTATTCTTTTAAAATATGCCTCGTTCTGCATTGCACGGTGATATAAAACTATTTGAACTATAATTCTACTAAAAAAAAGTAACTAAATACAAAATTCGTAACAATATTATTGCACCATTAATGTATTCTGTTTTACTGCTTGAACGTTCTCCCTATTTTCTAACATTAGATTGTAGGCGCATCATATATGAGTTATTCCTGCACTCAACACGTACCTCAGGTGTAGTATATATACACACATACCTCAACGGATCAATATTAAGGGTTATTTATGAATCCATCAACGCATAAGCGTGGTAAATGTTGCGCTTAATCACTTTTTACAATCACCCATTATGATTACTTCGCCTTCTTTCACGATAAAAACGTTCCCTTTAGCAAATTCACTGTGTCATAATATTAATTTGCATAAATTTTTCCCTCTGAAAATTCTGAAGAAATTCTTCTAATCAGGATCACAGACATAACAAATAGATAAATCGTCTATTTTTAGAAAATTATTTCTCATTGTGTAAAGAGATGCTTATGAAGCTACGAAAAGCTCCTTCAAAACAAACATTTTATAAGGCATTTTCTTCCTCTTTCCGCCAATATGCCTTCGTGGTGTAACGGTAGCACACTCGGCGCGTATTGGTGAGGTCCAAGTTCGAGTCTCGGCGAGGGCATGTCTCATTTTTCAAGTCTCTACTTCTAAAGTTCTAATGACTGTATAAGGTATTTCTCCCGCCTTCTTAGCATGCCTTAGTGGTGTAGTGGTCAGCACACTCGGCGCGTGTTCGAGAGATCCGTGGTTCGAGTCACAGGGAGGGCATTGCTCATTTTTCGTCTCTCCTGCCATTAAAAATGCCTAATGTCTTTACAGTGGCGCCCGAACTAAGAAAAAGGTGGTGGATGATAATTCTCCACCACCAGGATTTGGCGATTAGGTCCCTTAATCCCCAATGGCCTTTTAAAGAGGAATATGCAAGATATTCTCTCCGTCCTTTCAACATGCTTGTAAATGTAGCACACTCGGCGCGTATTCCAGAGGTCCAGGTTCGATTCCCGTCGACGGCATTGTTCATGTTTCATATTTCCGACTTCAAAATCCTAATGATTCTACAATTTGTTTGTTTCAGTATTAAAAAACCAATCAAAGAATGTCTGTCCAAAGGCAGATATGTCTTTGTGAAAAACTTTCTAAAGGAAAGTGGGGTATATTTGTTAGACTTTCAGAAAACCACGAAAACTCTCAAACAATCAATAAGCAATAAAATCAACATATTATCATTCTTATATTAAAAAAAAATTTCAGTTATGAGAACTCGACTGAAAAAAACGGCGGAGAAAAACAAATTGAATCGGGGAACCCCATCGTTTCCAATTCCTTTAAACAAGCTTTTAATTTGATCCTTCAGAATTAAATACACATTTTACAAAAAAACAAGCACTCACGGTGTTTTTTCTTGCAAAAACATTAAAATGTGAAATAAATTTATGTTCAGAAAACGACTTCAAGCACTTGAGTCTGTTGATATATGACGTCAATTAATGTTTGCGTTTCGTTAAAAAAAACTTCTTGAGAAAAAATTGCAGCTATAAAAGATTAATTACAAACTCGCAGTGCTAGTGAATTCTTACCTTTCATAACGAACTGTTTTAATAGTAAAGTCTAAACATGAAATATATCCCATTACAAAATATCTGCGATTAGAAGCTGAATAGTGTTATATAACAGACTAAAACAATAACACCAAATTTAGAGAAATATATCAGTTTTTTTTTTTTTTTTTTTTTTTTTTTTCCTATTAGGTTCGTTTAACGCAAAGCAGACGAGATCAATTTAGCTTACGGAGTGGATACCTGCAACTGAGGGCATTAAGGGGGAGGTCTTTTATTGACCTTTTCCTCAAAAAGTCTTCGGCTTTCCCTCCGTCAGACGTTAAAAAACCCGAGCTAGATTACTTCTACGAAATCACCGTTACAAAGAAAAAAATCTGATGTGTACACCACATGACTTCCTGGCACGGAATATTAAATTAAACGCAATTTTTCTGCGTTTCATTCAAACATATTGAATTAACAGTTAACAAATTTTGAATTAAATCTACTTCGTCGATAGCGTATAAACCACAACAGAATAAATGCACTCATTAAAGTTCACTATATTTATTTACCATAGCCACACTTCGGCGCTAGGTTCACTTAACAGCGTTACATCTCACTCATTTTATAACTCAGAGTGAGCAAAAATTATAGCATCCCAATAATTACCACAAGTTCTATTCAAATACTATAATAAATCTAAAAGGATGTATAAAGGAAATCAAACAAATAAAAAAGAAAAAGTTTTTCACAGACGATTCAGCGCCGCATGCGCTATTAATTAATTCAGTTCTCACTTCGCGGTAAGGCAAAAATACATAAAAATTCAAAATATTTTCATTAAAAATTGAAAGATATAGAAAAACATAAAACACCAAGTACAGTTAACACAATTAAAAAAATAATTTCTATAAATAAAATTACAATTTGTATGCAAAAACCAGCTGATAACTTAAATGATAGTTCCAGAGTGAATCAAGCATAATTTAACTCGCGATAATAAAAGAAGACGTTACTTTGTTCTTGCAAAGCTTAGTTTCTCTAGATTGGTAACCAATCCACTAATCTGCTAAGCTTCGAATGTAAACAAATATGGCCGCTACCATAACTAAAAATTAGGCTTAGCCGCACTTAAAAAAACCTTTAAATTGTCGAAAATTCCACAATTATTGCATGCAGGTTACACTTAAGGGCATAAAACTCTTAACCGAAAGATAAGAACAACATAATTCAATAATTTTTAAAACAAAAAATGCACAACTTACAATAAGAATGAAGAAACTGAGCTCACTGAGCCGAGCAAGAGAGTGGATATATATATAGACATATATTATATATTTTTGGTGCGACCGATTGCAACCAAAATGTGAGGTGCACATCTACATGTTATAGTAGCCCTATATACAAAATTTCAACGTTCTGAGGGAACTCGTTTTTAAGTTATGCGAGATACATACATACATACATACGTACGCACAAACGCCACGAAAAAATCTCTTCAGAATCCATTTTAAAGCAGTTTTATACTTATTTGGGGGGGAAGAGTCCTTTATTCTGTCCTTACGTATGGATGTCATTCAAAAACATAGTTAAATTGCATTCGATAGCGGACAAAATAGATATTTTCGTTGAAATGTGGTACCCGAAATTTTTCGCGATTACAATACTTCCTTTTTACATCGTACAAGGAAGTAAAAACTGAACCTGTTGCTACCTGAGTCCTTAGGCAGAATATAGGCGACATGATGAGTTCGCGCAGTACCATTTTTTGATGAAGAACACCCTGTAGTACGGATCTCTTATTCCGGACGCAGAGTCGCTTATTCCTTTTTCCCTACTAAAACTACTCAACAGGACTTACAGACTCGATAGCATTTTAAGTACCTTCTTGTCAAAAAGACACTATGCGTTTAGAAACATCTATGCTTCCATTAATATGGCAGTCAGCACCACAAAACATCCTACAGAATAGGATGGGTATAGTTCGACCCCTTTAGCCACGACCACAAGCGCAAACACGCATGCGCCATTCGGACCGAGTTATTCTCAAAATAGAATGGAAGAATGGAAACTTTCTTTCCTTACAGCATATCTCTTTCCGGAGAAGAGAAGACTTTCACGTGACCTTTCACGTCGCAGCAAGTAATAACATCCCTTTTGACGAGTCTATGTGTTTTGGCAGAATGCCAGTCAGGGTTGCATTTGAGACGGTCGAACTATATTAATGTATTTAAAGTAAATTGTTGTTAAATTTAATCATATGCTTTCTTAACTTTATTCATGAGCTACTGGAGCGTTAATTTATGAGTTATTATTGTAATTAAAATTTATACATTTTCTTATAACTACGCATTATTTTCAGTAATTGATTTAGAGAAAATAACGTGTTTGAAAGGTGAATTTAGACTGTTTTTAACCGAAAATATAAAAAAAATCATCATTGAATATTATTTGTATAAAAGATTAGCAATATTAGTTTTTTACAGAAACTAACTTTACGTAACGGATCAAGATATCGTATATATTAAGTTCCAATCAAAACCCGAAATCAAACTAAATTCTTTTCTAAAAATAATTATTCATTTTTAATACAAGTACATGAATATATAGTACAAAATATTATAGTTTAAAAATGTATTTCTTAATAGTTAGGCTAATGTATTGCAGTATTAATTACGTAAACATGTTTTAATACATACTTCTATTTAAGAAGCTTGCAGACATTTGTTTCTACTTTTTAATAACCAAAAGTACCATAGGCCACCCGAAAAAAAATGTGTTATCCCAAAACATTAAGTAAAGTAAATAGGTTCTGTTATACATATCAGCATGCACGTTCAGCTGATGAAAAATCAAAGAAGAGATCAAAGTAACTTTGAATTGTTTTACTTTAAAATATTTCTGAACTCTCCTTGTAGGAATTCCTTTTTGTTCCGTTTATTGTTCGTTAAGTCCAGGGAGTTCCACGTAGTTCTATTCATAAATCCTTGTAGTTTAACGTAGTATTACATTTGTAGTTACATTACGTAGTTGGTTTCGAAGAACTGCGTATGGAATCTCTCTTCAAGCAACGCAACTTCGTGTTCCACTCAATTCTTTGTGATATCGTTCCCAAAATGTCAAGAAAGATCGAACTGCAGCTATCGAGTATTTAAAGTTTTGGTTGACATCTGATTTGCTAATCTGATTGAAGATTATCACCTTTCATCTTGATATCGCAGCTGAGGGTATTTTCAATGAAATTCAACATGTTCTAACACATCAATTCATATCGACATTCGGCAGTTAATTCTTAAATACACATAGATCAATTCATCTTTACGCGATTGGATATAGAATGATCCGATAGCATATGGAATATCAAGCTCATATAATTTGCTCATTTGAACTAAATCCTTTTAAAATTTTATCGTTAGAAGTAATATAAAAATATAAGGTCTTTCCTAGCACATAACCTGTCACTGCACTATAGGCTCCAAATTAGCTATCAGAAAAATATGCTTTCCTAGTCACTACACTATAGGCTCCAAATTAGCTATCTTAAAAGTATGCTTTCTTAGCACATACCCCGTCACTACACCATAGGCTCCAAATTAGCTATCATAAAAACATACTTTCCTAGCACATAGCCTGTTACAGCACTATAGGCTTCAAATTAGCTATCTTAAAAGTAAGCTTTCTTAGCAAATACCCTGTCACTACACCATAGGCTTTCCAAGATATATGTGAATTTATACATTTGCGCGCTTTGAAAAAATTTGATATATTTCTTAAAAGCGATAATAACACAAACGTGGTTCACTCATTTTGTTAAATTATTTGAAAGTGTGAACGATGACTTTTTTTCCGCTCGTCTGCAATGGAAAAAAGAAAAGAAAAATAGGTTGCTATAAATTAGGAAGTTCGTTAAGTAAATTAATCTTGGCGAAAACTGAAAAAAATACGCGAAGATAAATTTTTGAATTTTGCAATATATTTGGCACCAAATTTTACAAAATTCAATATTTAGTCAGAATTTGAGTCATAAAATCGAAATATGGAAAGAAAAACTGGCGTGTCATCACCTATGTTACACCTATATTAAGAATGATTGCTGTATATAAATCTAATATATCCTAAGTCGTGCTTTCGAGACATGAAAAAGGAATCTGAATTTCGTCAGTCGTCAATGGCTGTCTAGTAGAAAGGGAGATATAGAACTGTCCTTTTTTTTTTCAGCAGTGTAAATTTTCACTGAAATTGTTCAAAAGACATTCTGCCACTGTAATGCAGGCTTCAAAACCTGCGCGACAGGGACGGCCGCTTATATCACACACGCCTTTCTTTCGCACAAACAACTGTTTCGGACAATTTTTCTGTCTAGGTTACTATTGAAAGAAAGACGCATGATTTTTTTTCCTTCCTTTCGAAAAAAATTGCAAATTGTGCGTTTTCAACGAATCAGCTATCAGCTTCGAATACTATCAGCTATAAGGCAACGTTATAGCGTTGCACGTATTTTACGGAAATTTCACTTTCGAGTCGTTTATTCTCCCATCAATAAAATTCCGAGTTCCATACTCAAGGACCCCATTCCGAATATGAATTCCTGGGGTATTTACAGGATTCCTTGCCAGTGTGGTTTAATTTACATTGGCCAAACTAAGAGAGCCTTAAAATTTCGCGTTAAAGAACATGAGGTATATGTTAGAAAAAAGGAAACACAGAAGTCTTCTGCTGCCCAACATTGTTGGTACGAAAATCACACTTTCAATTTTTCTGCTGGCAAAATTATTCAAAAAGCATCTTCCATTGGTGAACTGGATTTTCTAAAGGCATTTCACATTCAAAGAATCTTTCTGTTCTAGTGAACGATCCTAATTCCAATCAATCTTTGTCTTCAGCCTTCAAAGAAATTATGTTTTAGTTCTAGTTTCATCAACAGATGGCGCCAGTAGCTTGTCTCCTATCCAGGCCTTCTTATCTTATCTAGTCATTATACCTTATCTCGTTCATTTGTGCTTTTGCAGCTGAGGATGGTGGTTCGGTAAAACCATCGAAACTAGTCCAGTGAAAATTTGAAAATAAGACGCTGATTTTTGTTGTTTGGCTTCTAAATTAATATTTATTCGGCGTGTTTTTGTATCTTAATTACTATAAGCTTGTTTGTTATGGAGAACCAGTTTCCCCAAGTATTCTGTGGTGATTGGCTGTTGTGCCAAAGCAGAAAATCTGTTCCAAACAATTGTTCTTCTGAAACAAACGAATGTGTGATAGTAGCCTAATGCACATACGCCAGGTATTTCCCGATTATCGCTGGCAACAACGGCGATCCTGGCAACTAGATTCATACTGGTTTCAATGGGGCACTCGAAGATTAGGCTTTTCATATCGCCCCGCAGAAAAAAGTCCAAACACGAGGAATTCGGTGATCTTGATGGCCAAACTGTGGTACCGTCTCGACCAATCCATCGCCCTGGAAATTTCGTGCTTCGTATAAACCTCTCGGCAATCCACAGTAGAAAATGCCGTTGGGTTTCTTATACTATTTACTATGCGACCTAGAGGCTCCCCTTTTGCGTTCCGTCCAGACCTTCTATGACGAGTATTACTTGTATAGGAGCCTTATGTCACTCCGTAAAGTTTTTCCTACTTTTTCAGATTCCCTCTATATATTCTGTCATGTAATACATCCCTGGATTATTTAACTCCTTAAATCATGTTCAATCTCATGAAATTATGTATTTTATGTATTTCGCACGTATTTTATGTGCTTTATCATAATAAATAGTAAAGACTATAGCAGATTTTTAAGACCTGCTCAAAAATTGTATAATCCCTCATTACAGATAATCGAAGACTGAATTGGTAGAGAGTAGTTTCTTTGAACTTCCAGAATATATATATGTACATCTAATTATCAACCAGCTATAGAAACTCGCAAAGGTTAATATAAAATTAATTTTATTTCAACATACGTTAATTTATTGTTCTCGTGAGAACGTAAAAAACTGAATGAACTTAAAAAAAAGATGCAATTGATTTCCCATATTCCAGGAACAAGATATCACTTATTATTAGCTGCCTTCATGGAGTGAATCCTAAGGAAAAGTCTTCTTAAGAGTCCTCGTATTCTCGTTATGCCAATACAGAAAACTTGATATTTGCAACAGACATTCCTTCAGATGTGTTACCGACTTCGCACTGTTGAGTTCTTTGTTACAGGAAAGGATGTTTTGTTACAATTAAATTAATATAGACTTCAGTTATTTGCACTTGTCAAAATTTTAATTTTTTGCAAATTATGTCTTGTATAAAGCATTTCATTATTTTTCCACTGCACATTTTCTGTGCTACAAAATTAATTTAAGTTTACGCATACCAGCATATCGATTATTATATGAAATGTATATCGTTTCCATTGCCCGAAGATTAAATATCGATTAAGGAGATACTTCTGTTCTGCAGTAAAATTAGTTTCAGAATTTAGTAAAATTCTCAGAATTTCCTGCACTTAAACAATACTTCAAAGATTTTTAAATTTCTATTTCGCTTTTCATATTAACCATTAGAATTGAACGTACTAATAACAGGATTGTATATGACTGAACTTATGTAAAATAAAACACCGGAGGAAAATAAATTTGTTGATGTCAAAAATTAAATGTTCGTATTGAATAAATTCGCAAATGAACATTTGCTTGCAACATATAATTTGATATGTATATATTCCTTTATTACATTACATTTCTATTAAAATATCATCTGCTTTTTCAGGAAACAGATTTTGCAAAATCTCGCTCGAGTATTTCATCACCAAACGTCGTGATACTTTACACAATGTTTATAATAATATTTATATAATATAATACATATCATTATATTACGTACCTCAAAATGAGAGATTTATGTGTAGTTTTTCAGAAACATTGAATACTCAATATTGAAAGACTTTATTAGTCAATAATCATTCCATGCACCATGTTATCAAACAATGTTTGCTCTTCACGCCTATCGTTATTAAATAGAACGGATTCATATTTATTTACTGATGAGAAAATAAAATGTTTTGTTTGTTCTTTTCGGTACATCACTGGATTTTATGCTAAAGCATACCAAATTCTATCACTGTATCATACAAAACAAACATTTTTCTCATCTCTTTAAATATCCCTTTCAAATTTGTTAACGCGCTTTAAAAATAAACATAGATAAGTTCATATCAGTGCAATATAGAAATAATACTGCATTCATACATAAATAGTAAATATTCCTGTTTATGAACGCCTTCAAGCAGACTATGTTGCTAAGTGTTCCAAATTACATTAGAACCAATTCAAGACTTTGATGTTTTTGGTAGAGATTTAAAAAATTTCATAGCAAAATTCGACTCACTTCGATTTGGATTTTGATCGGAATATGATATTTATTTATAATCAGCATATCAATTATCATATGAAATGTATATTTTTTGTATCGCCTGAGCGAGCGAGATTAAGGAGATAATTCTGTTCTGCAATAAAATTACTTTCAGAATTTAGGAAAATTATTTTCAGACTTTTCTGCATTTTAATAATGATTCAAGGATTTTTAAATTTTTATTAACTTTCCATATTAAACATTATATGAAACTCCTTTGACTTACAGGTAAAAATTTTTCTTCAGCGAATAAATAATATTTACTTCGCATTTCCAGTGGATTTTATACTTTTTTTATATACTTCCCGCCTTTTCAAATCACAAAGTTTTCAAAAAATCTATCTAGCCTACGAATAAGTAGTAAGACCACCACGCTCTAGTAGTTCAGCCCGGGTTAAAACTTAATCAACGTACCAGTTGCATGGGGCTCATCAAGGTTTTCCATATGGATAACGTAAATAAGAGCCAGTTTATCTTAGAAGAGTTTGTACGGAAGCATCTACCGCCTTAGAAAAATAATCCTAGCTTCTTTTACCTCAATTGAAATAATTTATTCTAAACCTTTTAAAAGCAAATTATTATTAGCATTTAAATAGTTTACAGTGTAATGAGAGCGTCTTTTACCTCAAATAATTTAATCCAATACTTTTAAAAGCAAATTATTACTAGCAATTATTGCAGCATGTCTTCGTGGTGTAATTGAAAAGCACGTCCGACTAGCAATCGGAAAGTCCAGAGATCGAATCCCAATGAGGATACTGCTCATTAGCCACGTCTTTTTCACAGAAATAAAATAATTAATCTCTACAAATTTATCAAGCTCTTAAAATTCTTAAATGTAATTGCTTTGCGAGAGCTATATTTGAAATAAAAACATAAAACTCGAGTCCTCTGTATTAGTTCTCATTGCGATGCATTGGTATTCTTCCTGTACCTGGGTTGAATGATTAGTTGACTATGACTAAATTATGAAAGGGTGTCTGACCATAACGAGAGATACTTTCTTGAAGAATTTTCTTAGGGGAATTGAGTAATATTCTCATTACACATGCAAAAGGACACAAAATTGCCCCCCATACATAGCAATTGCGGGCACAAGTCGTCATAGACGTTGGTCACTACTAAAGTCGGAAGCGGTGGACACTTCATTATGAAAGCACCTTGTAGAGATTTATATTTATTTTAAATAACCAGTTAAATTTAATTTGAAGCTCTTTCCTATAAGCCTTCATTTCCCTAATTGTCAGTTCCAGAATATTTAAATTTGGTAGCGCGAGTGAGGATTGCAAATTCTACCTGTGGGAGAAAAAGATTAAATATCGAGTTCTAGAAGGGAAAGTTAGAGAGTCTAGGAAAACTCTGCGCGTATTTGTAACGCAAGCTTCGGCTTAGCATATATTGCTGGTTAGATGTGGCTCAACGGTGTCTGCCGAAAACATCGCGGGTGAAAACATCGCGGAGAAAACAACGCAAGGGGAAAACGTCGCGGTACAAAACACCGTGGGAGAAAAGGAAGCAAAGAGAAAAACATCGCAGCTCTAAAACATCGTTGTACAAAATATAGTTGTCGAAAATAAAGCGGTTCAAAATCTTCGCAGTTTAAAAACATCGTGGTCGAAAATATCATAGTAAAAAATAAAGTACCTACAAATCTTCGTGACTATAACATCGCACACATGCGTTTTCAGGTTTGAAAAGTTGTAAATGTTTGTTCGTATAATGATTTGGGAGCGCAAGAAGGAAAGACGGATTCTCTTAACTCTATATTTCATATTTCTGAATGAACTAATAAACTTTTGCTAAAAAATAGGAAGGAAACTTAAGAATTTAAAAATTGAAAATGAGTAGAAAAGTAATGCAACTTAGAGAACTTAACAGAATTTTAAATTTATACAGAGGCTGTTCGCACATTTTTTAGACAATTTTGGTAAGCGGTAATAAAAAATTGTTTGCTGCAAATGAAGTCATTGCAATTCTACTATGTTTCTAAAAGTCAAAATTATCGTCTGTGGCTTGAAAGTTTTGTTTTTATTCAAAATGGCGAATTTAACAAAGCAGTGATTCGAAGGCTACATTGACGCTCTTTCCGAAGAGAAATGTGCATACTCCGTTATCCAAAAACGATGTGAGAATCACGGTTTTGTGATATCTAAAACGTCGATAGGTAATATCATCAACAAGAAAGGAAGAAAACGTCAAATTGGAGCCTCGGGTGGGACAAAAATTCCAAACAAGTATCCCAGGAAAAAACGGACATCTTTTTCGACTATTGCAAAGGTAACGTTGTTTAATGTTAAAAGAAAATCCCCCTAATCCAAGGACAGTTGCAAAATCATTAAAATGCTCGGTGTCCACTGCAAACGAAATGATAAACGGTGATTTAAATCTTAAGAAAGCGAAAAAACGCAATGCGCATCGTCTTCTTCCGAAGCATATCGCTCGACGCAGGACACGCTGCAGAATTCTATATGAGAAACACTTATCCAACGAAAAATGGAAAACAATTGTCACAATAGATGAAGCATGGGTGTATTTAAATGATTGTAACAAAAAAAAGAGCCATTTATTATCATAAAAGGGGAGAAAAAACTTTAAGTACATGGTTCAAAGAATCGAAAGAAAGTTTTTCTAAGGGATTCATGACTGTTGCTGGTTTTTCTTATAATGTCAAGTTAAAAATAAAAAGAGTGCAAAAAAATGTCAAGATTAACTCCAAATACTATCAGGAACATATTTTATTGCCAATTTTTCTGACTGAACTACCATCGCTTTACCCACAGTGCCATCCATCTTTGAGACTCCATCGGGACAAAGCTAGCAGTCGCACATCAAAATCCACCGTAAATTTCCTAAAAGAAATGGAACGAAAAACTGATATCAAGGCCAAATCTTTCACTTATATCCCTACTTAATCTCCCGATGTGTCACCTATGGATTTTTGTGCTTTCGGACTTTTAAAAACTGCATTATCCAAACGTTGTCCCAAAACCCTAACGGGCCCTCGAAAGCTGTTCGGGAGGAATGGGATAGAATACCTCTTCTGACACTTCAAAAGGCATTATTATCCCGGAAATTGCGGTGTCGAAAGGTAGTTAAGAATAAGAGATGTCAAATAGAACATTTAAAACACAAGAATTTTAAGTAATTTAGTTTTGTGAATACAATATACATCGTCTAAAAAACGTGCGAACAGCCTCTGTATATCCCTTTACGAAGCATTTGTTCTAAACTCTTCAATCTAAACTGCTTTCCGATGAGAATTAAATTTAATTAATTTATCGGTTTAGAAATTTTATTACCGCACCAAATCTCTAAATCTCGTCTAATGTTTGCTGAAATGGTTTGGTTAATTCTTCCTCATGAAATTAATATTTTTACATGATGCAAAATACTATTTTTCCTTAATAGTTAGTTACTTTATTGCTAACGTAATTCACCCAACGTTATTTGCTCGAAGAAAGAGACACCTTCGTGGATAATTTCTTAGGAGAATAGACTAAATAATTTACGTTATGATTGAAGAAAGCCACGAAATATCTATGCAGCCAACCAGTTAATCGAAATTTGAAACTAAATCCAACTCGGCGATCCCAACCACTCAGCTGATGGATAAATTATTTCTCCTAAAATTAGGGAAAATAGGACGAAACAAAAAGGAAACTTTCATTAAGGAACTCCTCGTTAATCTTCTAATAAAAAATTGTTAACATTATTTTCGTGCTTAGCTTTCTTAATTTTTATAAACTGGTTGTTTTTAGATATTATTCCATCTGGTTGCTAGTGTGGCAACGTTCTCGTCCATTCATCTCTTGCTGAAATTCATTAGACTCCCCTTAGAAAATAATTATGCAAATTGGCTACTTGAAATGATTATGAAACAGAACGAAATAATTATGAAAATATCTTCCGAAAGCAGACTTGTTTCGACAGTATCTGACAAAAGAAAAGCCAACGGTTTTTATTTCATTCATAATTGTAACCTTTACACAATTGCACAATAAAAAGTAAATTGTAAAATATTATGAACTTAGTATTAAACAACTTCACAGGCATTAACAGTCGGTTAAAAAAATTTAACATTCGTGTGCAAAATTAAGAGAATTTGAAAATTATGTCTATTTTACGAAAAGTATTAAACCAAAGATATTGTTGATAGCGCACGGGTTCATAAAGGATTGAATGCACAAAAAAGTTAATAAAATTTATTCTTATCCCAAGAAATAAAACAAAATGCTGAAATTTCCTCAGAGATATTCGTACAATATCGCAATATCTCATAGTAGTTATATTTTGAACTACTAAAACGTTAAACAGAACTCAAATTCAAAGTACAGAGAAAGCTAATCTTATCACACGGCGAATTCACTACAATTAATAACAGCACTAAGTAAATAACTACAGTTCGCTTAAAACAACTGAATTGAGATGTTTTCCTCCAGCTTTTATAACCTTTTTAATCATGCACGAGACCATTCTGGTATTTTCTCAATTTTTCTGGATAGCAAAAACAATTACGAGATATCTATTTATTAAATGCGCGTGCTCCTGTATTTTTATATTTCTGGTGTAGCTTTCTCTTAAAAGTCGTCACGCGCTGCATGGCACGGGGAAATGAAACAATTTTAATTACAGTTTTACTAAAAATAGCTAAATAAATACAAAATCCGTAACAGTATTAATATTGCTGTCGAACAATCATGAAAATATTCACAGTCGAATAAGCAAGCGTACACGTGCATGTCCGCAGAGTTGTGGCTGTGGAGGGGATATAAACGCATGATGGTTTTTCAGCGATCCGTGGGCTCGCACTCCTTCAGGACACTCCGCGTGTTTTTCGCAAGAGTTGGATTAATTTTTTTGAAGTTATCAGGTAAAATTAGTAGCCAAAACGTATGGATGACAAAATGAGATGGATAATTGTCGGTAGGCTGGAGGCAGTCCAGTCACAAGTGCAGGTGTCTATAGAGCACAATGTAATGTTGTTTGCAATTTGTACACACAGTTCCAGGACACTGGAGCCATATCGTGAAGAACTGGGCAAGATCGACCAAGATCCATAACAACGAATGAGGATCGTTATTTGGCCTTCAGCTCCGCGACACAGGGCTATTACAGCTTCACAGCATTAACCTGAGCTGTATGCTGCTACGGTAGCCCGAGTTCGTCCATCTACAGTTGTTCGAAGGCTTTATGAAATATGACTGTATGCCAGAACAGAAGACTCGCTGTTTGCATCCCGCTCACTGCAGCACATGGCACAGCGCAATTACCATGGTGCAGCCAACATAAGCTTTGAACCAAACTTCAATGCAGTACTGTAATTTCTTATAGTAGATGAGTTCAGATTCAGTATGCACACTGATACTCGACGTATCTGTGTCTGGAGACATCAGGAACATGATACCATCTCTCCCTCATCAGATGAAAGGATCATTATACAGTGGTACAGGGGCAATGGTTTGAGCAGGCATTAAGTTGGACTGCCTAATACTCTTGTACGTATTTGACAAAGGGTCCCTGACTGCTGTGAGGTATAGAGAGTAGATAGTAAAGTCCGATGTTCGACTTTTCAAGCTCGCAGTTGCTAGTGGATACCTATTAATGGACGACAATTCTCGTCCACATAGAACTCAGCTGATCGACGATTACCTGGAAAGTAAAGATATTCGCCGCATTGATTGCCAGCCAAATATCCTCACCCTATACATCACGTCTGGATGCTGTTGGAAGGGCAATTTCTTCCCGCCATTCCCTTCTGAAAAGCCCCCCCCCGGAGTTGAAAGCTGCCTTGATGCACGAGTGGGATCGACTGCCACAAGAAATCCTCAACTCCCTCCTACCCAGTATGCCGTCACACTGCGTGAACTGTTTGTCTGCCAGAGGAAACCATACGCGATATTACAGTCTGTCTATTACAGGAAAAGCTTTTGCCAGTTAGTCTTTAGTTGTCTGTTGCCATAGAAACGAGCCTTGACCCATTTTCAGTAGGGGTGGCTTGAAGATTTACTTTTCAATTTGCCATCCCGGCGCATTTAAAGATGAATTCAGAACCTTTGATTCAACCCTATTTGAAATATACTAGCCCTGTTGCTATAGCGACCGCCACCCGCGAGACACTATGGCGGGAGCTATTCTTCTTATAGACAGACAGTAAATTCATGTTCAGTTCGATATAGTAACGTGTATTTTGATCATCCCTGCACTATAAGCTATACTGACGATCAAGCGTATACAATGACTTCTGAATGACATACCTCTTTCTTTGCTACTTTGCTATAAATGTATACTCATACCAAATTTCATTAAAATCTGTCCGTCACATTTTCCAAAATTCGACGTAATGTGCAAATTTTTGCAGACGAGTGTATAAAAAGGCCAGGATTACCCGATGCGCAACAGTTCGCTAAAAATAAATAGTCGCTTTATGGAAAGCAATAGCAAAACTTTCTTAGACATTTTTTGCAGAAATAATAAAAAAACAAAGCACAAAATTCTTGCAGGGGGAGTATTTAATCTTCTTTAAAGATGATCGCATTATTATCTCAACTTCCATTAAGAACGATCGCATTTGAAGTTCCAATCTGCCAAAGTTCGAGATAACCTTCTATCTTTGGGTAATCAATCTAAGACCTATTTATTTCTCTGAAGTATTTTTTCTCTACTTTTTTAGACTTTGAATTGATGGCTTCCTTGCGCCCTAATTCTTGCCTGAGCGAAATAAATGGCAAAGCTTTTGGTTTCCTATACACACTGAGATACTTTAATCAGAGCACCTGGACGGTATTTTCAGCCTACTAATAAACTACATTCGTCGAGTTGATTTAAAGTTTATTTTCAATATTTTTCTTCGAGGAAGACCATTAGTTAAGAAAAGAGTTTATATACTTTTTCAGTTATTTTTAAAGGCGGGTATCTTAAAATAAATATCTGAAAATAAGTTTTTCTATGTATTGTCAAGATTTTTAAGAAGTATAAAGAAACTTATTCACTTTTAAAGCAATGAAATTTGTGCACATGAGAGGGTTAATATTCTTTTAACACTATTTAGAAATCTTCTTATCAGTCGATACTTCGATAAAAGTTAATTTCTCACAGTAAATTAATTTAACCTAAGATGGTTTCTGGTGAAGATCAAAGGAAATCAGAAAGCAAAGGAAAGCATTAACACAAAAATAACTAGTTATTTCGGTTAGTCTTAAGTGGCAGCCTAGCCTTGGACATTAACTTAAGATTTAAACTACACCAAGGCATAAATAACAAAAGCATAAATATAATTTGGCTATGTATAATAAAGCAGTTATTAAATAAAATTCTAAAAAGAACGCAGATTTGGCTGCTCTAACCACAAATTTCAATCACTTACTAAAATTTATTTATTATTTAATCACTTAACAACAGATACCTCTTTCTTAGAGCAGCATACCTTTACAGTATAATCACTTACAGTAATATAGATTAAGCCTCTAGATTAATTCACTAAATATTCTAATTCGAGTAACTCCCTTTTTAAGGTTTTTAACGGAACATCTAATTACATTTCTGGACTCAAAGTCTGCGCATGCACTAAAATCAGCACAACTTTAGGTCTTTTAAAAATGCTCAATTTTCATTGGTTTATAGAGCTAAGTATACGTAATTCTCGTTCAAGCGCATAAAGGGATTGGAGTTGTCTACGAGGTAGAAAACAATCATTTAATTTTGTTATTAACATAAAAGGAAAAAATCGGCGTAAACAACAAATTTACTGCAATTCTTCAGTATAGAACGGAAAAAAAATAAGAATTCAAAAGGGGAAACAATAATACTGTTGCTTGCGTAGGGGTTCGTAAAGGATTAAGTCTATAAAAAGTTAATAAAATTTATTCTTAACTCAAGAAATAAAACAAAATGCTGACATTTCCTCAGAGATATTCGTACAATACCCCAATATCTCACAGTAGTTATACTTTAAGCTACTAAAACGTTGAACAGAACTCAATTCAAAACACAGAGAAAGCTAATCCGATCCCACCAAAACTTCGCTATAATCAATAACAGCACTAAGTAAACAACTGAACTGAGATGTTTTTCTCCAGATTTCATGAGCTTTTTAATCATGCACGAGAATATTCTGGTACTTTCTATTCTCGAGGTTTCTGGAAAGCAAAAGCAATTACGAGTTATCTATTTATTAAATACGCGCGCTTCTGTGTTTTTACTTTTTCGGTGTAGCTTAAAATATGTCACGCGCTGATTTACACGGGGAAATAAAACAATTTTAATTACGATTCTACCAAAAATGCCTAACTCAATACAAAATCCGTAACAATACATTAAAGTGATGCCTGGAAAGAGTATTGCCGACCCAAACATTAACAAAAAACCGACTCCGCGCTGTAGGATGTCGATTTGCATCAGGGTTCCCTACTGCTCAGAGATGGGAATTCAAAATTAGATACGTGGCACGTGATACAGATGCATTTGGATTTCTGCGAGAATCCCCCAAATGCTGGAATGGGAAAACCTTATGGCATGCGCTAAACTTCGCGTTCTCAAGTCTGGAATACCTTTTTTTTTTTTTTTAAGTACCTGATATAGCGCTTTCTCTTCCATATCAGGAATCCGCGCTGATGATGCCAGATTCATGGCAGCTCTTAGAGAGGAACTTGATTCAGCTAACTTCAGATGCAGCCTTGTAAATTAAAACTACGTGCCCCCCTCATACGATATCGTTCCATGCACAAGCGCTGTGCGGCTGGCCCATTACAATCTGCAGACCAGTACGCCAAATGCGTATCAGCTTACTAAGGAATTCGTATAATTAATCACCCTACTAACTTTACGTCCTTATGCGAAATCACCATTCCATGCAAGAACTCTCGAACCTTTCGCGCAACGCCGTCTACCGAGTCAGAAAACCAGGCGAGACCCTGCATTGCTATATGATTGCGAGTCGTTTGAGGTACACCCTACCCCTTCTTAGTTCTAAGTTCTGAAACGTGGTACTAAGACACCTGTATATATACTCTTGTAATGTTTTGTAAATATTTGAACCGATTTGGTTGTATTTTGATTTGTCAGTTTTTGTAAGTTTATATACGGCTTTTATTTATTTGTTTGTTTGTGTTGTGGGGTTTTACTTATTTAAATCAGTGTTCAATCTTTGAACCCCACAAACACTTCTAAGGTTTTAGTTTAAACTAACAAAGTTTTATGTAAACTTTTATTTCAACTTCCCGTTAGAATGAGCGCGCGTTTCAGCTTTATGCTAATTTGAAGTGGAGCCAAGGTTTGTATTCAAAGGTTAGCAAGGAACTTCTCGGTGTGAGAGAGCTTTTAGTCTCAGATCACTGCGGCTCTGTTCGACGTTCGCCTGATTATACTTATTGATGTAATCTAAGTGCGTTAGTATTAGCCAAATCTTGCTACGCACCATTGATAGTTTAGATTAGAGGTCAATCTCGCGTTTATAGCTCTGAGAGCAACGACTTCTTAATTTTCTACTTAACCTTATTTTAAATTATTTGATTGTTCAGTTTAGACCCAAGTGCGGTCATTATTTTCTGTTATCCCTTCCGAGTTGGGAAGTGGCTGTAAATAGTAGTTTAATAAAAGCGTCATTTTAAACCCTCCTTGCGTGCAGTTATTCTACCACTTCCACTGAACATAGCTGCATTCAGCTCCCTGTTCGAGATCAGAACCTTAAACACTATCATGACCATGTTCGCGAAAAGTATGCACAGAATACTCAGTCCTGACATACTAGCAAGCAAAAAATCGCTTTAGTGTGTGACCAGATACATAAGACTTAAGAATGGTTAACTACCTTTTATTTCTCAGAATAAATACTATCAGTTCCTAACTCGGAACGTACAGCAAAGCCTCCACTTGGACTTGAACTTAAATAATTATGAAATTAAGCTAACCTAAGCTTAACTAAAGCTGACTGAAGATATAGCTGAAGATATCAAGATTCTAAGTAGTTGGCTCTTAAATCTTAATCAAATCGGCGAAGCCAAACAAGGGCCTAAAGTATGGCCGAGCGTAGTAATATCTAAGAGAGACGTAGCCAAAAGGCAAACGCGCGCTAGTCAGAAACTCAAACTCTCTCTCACCTGAAGTCGGCGAAACATCGACTTAAATAGTACTCTTATTCATTTGCATTAACTGCATATCCGAAACTACATTCTGGTAGGAAATTGTAAGCTGAAACTAAAATAGATAGAAAAGATGCATAAACTTAAAATAACTGTTAATAAAATTAGGATAAAACTTACAGTGTATTCGTTTCCTTTTATGTAATAGTTTTAATGCAAATTTTTGTGTAATCAATTTGTAATTGATCACATTCTGTATTTACAAGAATTTTTCTTGTACAAATTCCTATATTTTATAAATTTGAATTGATTAACATTTAGACTGCAAAAATAGCTCAAATAGAAGGCAAGATCTGAGCAAATATTCTTTCAACAGACTTTGATGACAATTTTTGTCACTATGTAGGGTTTTATCAATTTTTACTAATAGCTATTTAAATTTTGGTATCTTTCCTGTTTCTCTAATTCTCCTCTCGTTTCCTCGCCAGGATGAAAATGTGTTAGGGTGAAGCAGAGTATTTAAATTGTAAGAGCGAAAAGTTTGGAGAGAGCGTGATTTCCGTATTGTCAGTTCAAGTTGCTAATTTCTTCCAGCTCTTAACCTTAATATCGGCCTCTTAACCTTAATTCTTGCCTCCGAATTATTCTGCCCGTGTAAGTTTCAGAGTCAAACTGTTAGCTTAAACTGAATTGAGTAGTCTGGCACTACTATTTACCTTTAAATTTAATGCTACGTTATCTTTTAAGTTTTCTTCGCAGGTTGTCTGTTTTTGTAAGCACGTACATCGGTGTCGTCTGTTCATTTATTGTGTTCAATAAGAAGGTCTTTTACACACTTCCCCCTGGTTGTGTTCTTCAACCCTGTACGAGAATTCGCAAGGATCGTTACTCAGGTAGATTTAGTCACATTTTATGGCAGCTAAATGATCTAGATCTTACAACTAAACTGTCGACCTCTGGCGATCTTTCACTAACTTGGTGACTTTCTGGAAGTATCCAGAAAACTCATTTTCAAAACTAATAACTGACAGCAAATTTTTCCAAAGCTTCTTCGATCAGTGGTAATCTGTTATTTCAAAGATTTAGTTTTATTCAAAGAATTGGCTGAAAAAATCAATCTGTTTACTCTGAGAATGATATTTGTAATCTGTAATATTTTTCCCCTGTTAAAGAGACTTTGTTTTATTGTTGTATTCTCTTTGAAATGCATATTTCGGCAGGTTTATTTCGTAATGTGATGTTACTTAATACAATAAATTGTCATTATTTTGTTATTCATCTGGCGTAACTTTTAAAAGATATCTCTACGAGCCCGTAACTTTCAAAATCGTGTATTTTCATTTATATTATGCAACATTAATTTACAGAAATTTACTGCAAATCGTATGAACAGATATTAAATTTCGTATTAAGATTTTTGCAAATTTCGACATCGATAACACTATTAATTTCCACTCTAATATACAAAGCAGATTTGTGATAATTTTAGCAAATTGCAATTATGACCAAATACAAAAATAAAGTTTCATTTGTTTACAGAAGGAATTTAATTAAAGAATCAAGAAGATGTAATAACAAACACCTGTTATGATTTGCTAATTTTTCTTAATTTTAGATTCCATTACTATCAATTAAATCCTTTCAACTAAAAATAAAACTTTAAGGACTTCTGCTGGCATACCTTTGACAGGCAAATAAATGTACAGACAGAATGAGTGGTATACGTTGAGAGTAATAAATTAAGATTTATTTCAGAATTAATTTTAGAATTAAGATTTATTTCGGAATTAATTAGATTTATTTCAAAAGTTTAGATATTCATTTCAGATTTATTAAAAGAATAATTGTAAGTTAGTTCTTGGTTAAAAAACGTTAAACAGTAAAACTCGATCAAGCAAGCAAACATTTTTGCGATGAAAATATTTGAAAATTTAATCAAGCTCTATATTATTACTTGTTTTCTGCTCTTTAAACTACTTATAAGCTTCAGTCAAATATATGTTTAGAAAGTCAGTATGTTTTAAGTTTATTAAATCACTTTTAGGTAAGTTACTGTATAAAGGACATACTTAGATTCAAAACTAAGGTCATAAAAATAAGTGTTAAGTATAGTATTTTTAAATTACGCCCATATTACTTAGTAATTAAATTTCTTATATATTCAGCTACTTAAGCGTGTAGAGAACAGGAGAATTTATGAGATCAAAAAGCGTGAAAAAAAATTACCACCTCGCACAGATTGTAAACATAGATCTTCCAGTACTAGTTTGAAATGTTAACCATTTACATTACGACAGCATGCATGGGGAATGACATTATTGCTTATAATGTATCCGAGATACATATACACGGTATATCTGAGAAGTAGTAGGACTGATTTTTTTCCACCAAAACACAGCGAAGGAGGGGGTGTTACTGCACTGGTTAGGTTGTGGGGGATCTTACCTACCAGCGGACCAGTCGCCTCTAAGGCTTTATGGAGTGTAAATCGGACTTAAGGGGAACCCCTTTCAAGGTGCCTTGTCATCTTCACATTGAATCGTTTGTTAGAGCAGCGTTACGTGGGGAATTTTTGCCTTAAACTAGGTAAAACTGCAAGTGACACCCGTGACATGATCAAGATTGCTTATTGGAGTGATGCCATGGATCGATCGGGTGTTTTTGAATGGACAAATTGTTCAGGACAGAAGCTGAAAGCAAGCTGAGCATAGCAAGCTGAAAATGAGCAACAGTCATGACCCTCTTCGGTGGCAAAAAGTGAAGAAAACTTAGTGAAAGTACGAACTCCTTTGCACTTTGACCTCCTCAGACTCGCTAGTCTCTCCCGTCCGTCCCGATCTCTGGATTATGAAGGCTCCAGCATGACAATGCGTCGAGCCACACAGCCTGTCCTGCCATGGATTTCCTGACCAAACATGGCATCACGCAGCTTCCCCAGCCACCCTACAGACCAGATGTCCCTCATCTTACTCCTTCCTCTTCCCCTGACTGAAATCCCCCCGGGAGTTGACTCAGGAGAATTCCTGGGAAGTACTGGCTAGGATCTGTACTTAGGCAGTCTCAACCACGGGGGCAAAATATCAGGTACTATTGTACCTTATTCTTCACAGGACTAGAACCCGGGTATTGTACCTAGGATGGGATCAGGCTCGACAGGGACCGTACTGGTGCTGGCTTGTCCGCTCCCTCGGCTGTGGTGGAGCTGATAAAAACAGACAAGGAGGAGGGCGTGGGACTATGCCTGTATAACCAAAAAGGTAAAGTTAAGGCGTCCCCGTCCCTCCGTAACGGTGTCCCCTGACTGAAAAGGGTCATGAAAGGATGGTACCACAGCTTGGTCCAGGCCATTCAAAAGGCCGTAACAAAGGAGATGAAGATCGTTCCAGTGAGCCTTCCGTGATTGGCAGAGTCGCTGGAGACCTTGTGTTGATGCAGAAAGGGCATATTTTGAAAACTACTAAGTCGCTGTGTCAAAATTGTGAATAATATTTTTTGAAATTCAGTCCTACTACTTTTCGGACAGATCCTGTATGAAATATCTTTATATTATTTCTAATGAGACCAACAACTCAAATATTGAGAAATTATGGTCTATACCATTTTATTTTGGCATCACTGTAGAGACCGTTAAACATTCGAGAACAGGGAAAGGGAAAATGCTGGTGTGTCTTCATTGGGATTTGAATTCCTTATAAATGATTCGAAGATGTTTTCTAGAAGTTACTATTTTGGTATTAGTTAGTAATTACTTAGGCTAAAAGTCCATTAAATTTAGGCTGCGCATCGCATCGTATACTATGAAATTTTAGATTAAATTGTGAAAGTTTTTTTTGTTTGAATATTTTGATTTTATGCTTAACAAAAATTATTCAAGCAAATACACCTTCTGCAACATATATACAGTTATTTGACGTGATTATACACGAGTTGAATATTTCTTCCTCTTACAAAACAAATCCTCTCATATTTCCCAAGAAGCATTAAGTCACTTTTGGAAAACTACCTCAATCCAAACAATGCCAAGATGAATTATAGCTTAATTTAAATTTTAAATCAGCATGTTCCTTTTTACGTATATCCTTTTTCTCGGATGTTTATAAATTATTTTTGTTTTATTATGAGAAAATTAAAAACTCTCTCAGGGTTTTCCTTCCTCGAATTATACTTGAAACATTCATTCTAGTACTAGATTACAGGAAGCGGTCACCATGAGAGCCTTCACTCTCCTCCACTTGCCATTATTATTATTGCAAAATCATGTCCTTTTTGATTATTTCTCTTGTGAGAAACATTTAAAGTGTTTTAGGGGGCATTAGTTTAGAGAAAAATCATTTACAAAAATGGTATCATGTGAATGTTAAAAAAAAGGTTAGTATTGAGATTCTTTAAAAACAAAAGTTTTCAAAATTTCACTAAAAGGTGAATACTTAAATTTTAATATTCCTTTTGTGTGTGTGTTCTAAAAGTATAAATAACATTTGCTGATAAAGAGATGGATAGAAAGAAAAACTACATATACTACGCAGCATCCTTGTCAATTTACAGAGGCTGTTCGCACATTTTTTAAACGATTTTGGTAAGCGGTAATAAAACATCGTTTGCTGCAAAAGAAGTAATTGCAGTTGTACTATATTTTTAAAAGTCCAAACTATCGTCTGTGGCTTGAAAGTTTTGTTTTTATTCAAAATAGCGAATTTAACAAAGCAGTGGTTCGAAGGCTACATTGACGCTCTTTCCGAAGAGAAATATTCATACTCCGTTATCCAAAAACGATGTGAGAGTCATGATTTTGTGATATCTAACGCGTCGATAGGTTATATCATCAACAAGAAAGGAAACAAACGTCAAATGGGAGCTTCCAGTGAGACACAAATTCCAAACAAGTATCCAAGGGAAAAACGGACATCTTCGACTATTGCAAATGTACGTTGTTTAATGTTAAAAGAAAATCCCCCTAGTCGAAGGACAGTTTCAAGATCATTAAAATGCTCGATGTTCACTGTAAACAAAAACATAAACGTTGATTTATGTCTTAAGAAAGCGAAAAAACGCAATGTGCATTGTCTTCTTCCGAAGCATATCGTTCAACGCAAGACACGCCGCAGAATTCTATATGAGAGACACTTTTCCAAAGAAAAATGGAAAACAATTGTCACAATAGATGAAGCGTGGGTGTATTTAAATGATTGTAACAAAAAAGAGCCATTTATTATCATAAAAGGGGAGAAAAAAATTTAAGTACATGGTTCAAAGAATCGAAGGAAAGTTTTTCTAAGGGATTCATTATTCTTGCTGGTTTTTCTTATAATGGCAAGTTAAAAATAAAGAGAGTGCAAAATAAATGTCAAGATTAACTCCAAATACTACCAGGAACATATTTTATGGCCAATTTTTCTGAATGAAATACCATCGCTTTACCCACAGTGCCATTAACCTGTGAGACTCCATCGGGACAAAGCTAGCAGTCATATATCAAAATCCACTGTAAATTTCCTAAAAGAAATGGAACAAAAAACTGGTATCAAGGCCATACCCTTCACCGATATCTCTACTAAATCTCCCGATGTGTCACCTATGGATTTTGTGCTTTCGGATTTTTAAAAACTGCATTATCCAAACGTTGTCCCAAAACCCTAACAGGACTCTGGAAAGCTGTTCGGGAGGAATGGGATAGAATACCTCTTCTGACACTTCAAAAGGCATTATTATCCTGCAAATTGCGATGTCGAAAGATAGTTCAGAATAATGGATGTCAAATAGAACATTTAAAACACAAGAATTTTATGAAATTTAGTTTTGTGAATGCAATATACATCGTCTAAAAAATGTGCGAACAGCCTCTGTACAATGTTAACTGATTCATTTACTAGTACTAATTTTTCTCTTTTTATGCTCATTTTAGCAAACACTTTAGACATCAGACCCAAATGCTACCTCAACGTCAGTTTTTAGTTTACACTAGTGGAAAAAGCTGCCAGATGAGTGGGCTACGGCCAAAGCAATATCTATAAAGTTCTGCGTTCTGAAAATCTGAAAATAAAATGAACTATTATTTAATGCACTCTACACAAAGTTGCGAGTTGCGACGAAAGCAAAAGGTTCTATGTACACCTAAAAGGAAAATGCACAAAAACATTTCAGTATGAAAGATATCAATTCATTCTTTCCAAACAAAAAAAATTCGTAAATAATTTTTTTGTTGCCAATCCAGAAAACAAAACTTTTGACACTTCACGTTAATACGTATACGTATGACGTCATGATTTAAATTTAATGTAATATAACAATTTTTTCTCAGTATCAATAAAAGATTTAACGTAACAATGACGTATCATGTTAAATATCCTAACCTCAAACAAAAAATTTGGCAACAGCAGCTGTTTATTTAAAATGCTGACATTAACGAAAATGTTCCGGCATACAATGACGTCACATACAATCATGTGCTTTCTTCAACGTCAGAATATGACCTTAAATAACAACAATAATACATTTAATATTTAGCTGTGGTATTTTTATTTCATATCTTGTAAAACTTACTAATTTTTAATTAACAAACTATGATTTGAAAGGGAGCAGTGGCAACACTTTTCCAAACAAAGCATTTTTTTTTCATCACCAGCGTGCGAGACTGTTGCCACTCAGGAAAATGAGGGCGAAAATAACATTTTCAGAATTTTTAATTAATATCTTGGCTGATTGAATTCGCACGAAGATGATAATCGTTGAAACGGCTTCCCGTGAATTTTTGGAATCTGGGAATACCTACCTCTCTTGAAACAATTCCTTCCCTTTCCCGATAGACAGACAGTCACAGATTTTAATAGTATAGATTATTCTGTTTTGGCATTACCTACAACCTCCCGTACTACATTGCTTAACGTACACAGTCCAGTCACATTAATGTGACCATCTGTCAAAAGCCAGAATAACCACCTTTCGCAGAGCGGACTGCTGCGAGACGTGCAGGAAGAGAGTCACATAGGTCCCTGAAGGTGTTCTCTGGGATGTTGAGCCATGCCGACTCTAATGCCGTGGCCAGCTGCGCTAGATTACGCGGTTGAGGATCCATGGCGCGAACAACTCGATCGAGATGGTCCCACAGATGCTCGATTGGGTTTAAGTCAGGTGAGTTTGCTGGCCAGGGGAGGACGGTAAACTCATCCTGGTGCTCTTCGAACCACGCACGTACACTGGCAGCTGTATGGCACCTCGCATTGTCCTGCTGGAAGATGCCATCATCCTGAGGAAAAACAATGCGCATGTAGGGGTGAACATGGTCCGCAAGGACAGATGCGTACTTGTATTGATCCATTGTGCCTTCCACAATGATCAGTGAACCTAGAGAATGCCAGGAAAACATTCCCCAGACCATAATGCTCCCGCCTCCAGCTTGGACCGTTCCGGCAATGGTTGCAGGGTGGTTCCTTTCAGAGGTTTCACGCCTTATACGCCAACGTCCATCTGTCCGATGGAGCATAAAACGCGATTCATCCGAAAACGCAACCTGTCGCCACTCAGTGGACGTCCAGCTGCTGTACTGGCGTGCAAATTCTAGCCTTCGCCGTCGATGAACAGCAGTCAGCATAGGTGCACGAACCAGGCGTCTGCTTCGGAGGCCCAGACGCAGCAATGTTCGCTGAATAGTACTTTGGGAGACACTTTTGGTAGCCCCTTGGTTCATTTTGGTGGTCAGTTGCTCAACGGTAGCCCGTCTATCTGCCCGAACGCATCTCCGCAACCGTCGTTCGCCTCTGTCATCTATGGCCCGTGGTGCACCACATTTGCCACGTCGCTGATTTTGGACAGTCCCATTTTGCCATGCACGGTACACTTTTACCACGGCGGCACGCGAACAGTTCACAAACTCAGCCGTTTCGGAAATGCTTCCACCCTTGGCCCGAAAGCCAATGATCATGCCCTTTTGGAAGTCGGATAAATCGCTTCGTTTCTGCATTACGCCAACGATTGAAATGTTTTCCGAAGCCCTCACACACCCTTTATATACGTTCAACTGCACTGTGCTGCCACCTGCCTTCTGTGATTGGTTATTTAACTCTGACATGGAAAGTACGTGGTGGTCACATTAATGTGACTGGACTGTGTATAAATATATTCTTCCAAGTGACAGATATATCTTTTCTCGAATGCATTCAAGCTCATTCTGCATTTATATTTTCCCCGACGACCTAATGATATTTGATACTAATTCATTACTCCATTACTTGAGTATTTATGAACATTCTTCCTCTCTTTCTTTTCTAGTTCCTTCCTTTATTTCTCATTTTCATCGGCACCGTGATTAGGAGTTTGCGAGAAGAAAAATGAACTTTATCAAACATAATGAAGAGATCCTGATTTCCAGCTTAAAAAACGAGAAGAATAAATCTCGAAAACCGTGTGTGGGAGAGGATGACATCCAATTAGAACGGCGCTACAAGAAACAACTTTCTTTTCTTTAATAAAATACAAGCTCATTTGCCAGGTTATTTGCTTCTTGAATTTAGTTATTAATAATTGGAAAGCAAGAACTGTGGTGTATATTAGTTTTGCAAATATATAGAACTGTACTTTCTTTCTTTTAATAAAGACCGAGTAAATATCCATGATTGTTATAACATTTTAATTGAAATATTTTGTACTGACAAAAGGTATCCTAAGGTAAAAACTCTGACATATCTATCACATGACTTCCTTCTACGGAATATTAAATTATACGCAATTTGCATTTCATTTTAACTTATTGGATTGAATTAAATCTACTTTGTCGATAGCGCATAAACCAAGATAGAATAAATGCACTATTTAAAATTCACTAATTCACTACATTTATTTACCATAGCGGCACTCTGGCGCTACGTTAGCTACTCTGGTGCTAGGTTAGCGCCAGAGTGTCGCTTAACAGCGTTATATCTCATTCATTTTAGAACTCAGAATGCACAAAAGTTATGTATATCATCTAAAGAATTACCTAATCGTTGCCACATGTTCTATCCAAATACTATAATAAATCTAAAACGATGTGTAAAAGAAATTAAACAAACAAACAAAAAAAAAGAAAGAGTTTTTCACAGATGATTCAGTATTTCTCATTCAATTAATTCAGTTCTCACTTCGCGAGAAGTCAAAAATACATAAAAACTCAAAATAGCTATATTAAAAATTACCAACTAAATCTTAAGCACTTATTTCCTCGAATAAATTCGATAACTGATAAAGCAGGATTTAATCCGCAATAATAAAAGAAGGCGTTAACTTTCTTGTTGTAGATCTTAGTTTCTTTAGCTTGGCAACAAATCTATTATTCTGCTAAGTTTCAAATGAAAACAAATATGGCCGCTATGGGCCAAAAAATTTGGCTTAGTCGCACTTAAACAACTTTTAAATTGTTAATAATTCTATAACTGTAACATGCAGGTTAACTAAAGGCATAAAAAACTTAACCTGAAGATCAGAGCAACATAATTCAATCATTTTTGAAGCATTAGAAAATTTAAGAATAAAGAAATTGAGATCACTGAGCCGAGTAACAGAGTGGATATATACATAGATTTATATACTTTTGATGCGGCCGATTGCAACCCAAAATAAGAGGTACACATCTACATGTTATAGAAGCCCACTATGGAAAATTTCAACGTTCTGAGGCTACTCGTTTTTGAGTTATGCGGGATACATACGTATTTAAGTACGTACGCACAGACGCCACGAAAACGTTTTCAGAATCTATTTTAAATCAGTTTTATAATCTTCGGGGGAAAAGAAGAGTCCTTTATTCTGTTCTTACTTACAAATAATACTCAAAAATATCGTTAAATTGCATTCGATAGCGGTCAAAATGGATATTTTCGATGAAACATGATACCCGAAAATTTTCCCGATTACAATACTTCCTTTTCATTTCGTACAAAGAAGTAAAAATAATGTCTGGATAATGAATGACCATTAAAAACGTGTAAAAATTAGAGATTTTTTGCTATATTTAAGAGCTATAATTTTTTGGGATCTAAGAGATAATGGGAGGAACTTAAATTTTAGTTTTTCAAATAATTACATATTTTTGCATTTCGTTTTCAAATGAGTGTTTATTTTCTAGGCATATGGCACTCTACAGCTTTATGCGTTAATCACACATCCAAACTCAATAGGTTCACTGCAAACAATATTTAATAATAAATACATAAATTTATAAACTTATTTTATGTGTGTTTTTGCATGTACATGCATATTGTTGCGTGCATAAGGGTTCGTAATAGATCGACCGCGCAATTCCGAATAAAATTTATTGACTTTTTAGTTAATAAATTTTATTAACACAAGAAATGTAACAAAACGGTGGAATTTCCTTTGAGATATTCTTACAAGTGTTACAATATCAAGCACTAATAATCAGTAGAAGGCAGATACGTTAAATAAAACGCAATACAACCAATGGCTCTACTTTAAACTACTAAAAGTTAAAATACAAAGCAATTCAAAGCGAAAGCTAATTCAGTTCACGCAGAACTAAAACAAAAAGCGCAACAACAGTAACCGAGCTGAGATGTTCTCTCTCCGGCGTTTTATAGCTGTTAATTAATCGCGAGAAATTTCTGGTATTTTCTTTGCTTCTTGAGAGTTCTGGAAACCAAGAAAACGATGAAATTACGGTTCCAGCTCACACAGTAGTCAATTACATTTATTCAATTTCAATACAAATTAAAGAGATATTCGTTCATTCAATGTTAATTGCACGTGCTTCTATATTTTTACTTTTCCAGCATAACTTTCTCTGAAAACTAGTCTCGCGTTGCATTGGACGGGGAAATAAAACAATTTTGGTAATAACTCTACTAACATTAACTATCTAAATATAAAATTCTTAATAATATATATATATA
This sequence comes from Stegodyphus mimosarum, assembly GCA_000611955.2. Classification (NCBI taxonomy): domain Eukaryota; kingdom Metazoa; phylum Arthropoda; class Arachnida; order Araneae; family Eresidae; genus Stegodyphus; species Stegodyphus mimosarum. The sequence continues at coordinate 654,436 of KK114205.1, read as the reverse complement.
TCGTATATTCCGTCGTATAATGCGCACCTTTAACTTCAAACTACATTTTTTAATTTTTAGGTATATTCGCCGTATAACGCCCACCCATTTCTTTATGTTTTCTTTCTGTAGTCAATTGAAGCCAGCCGTGATTTTGAAGTGAACGTCGAATGCTTTTTTAAATCGCATAGTAAATTGCATGGATGTTTGTTAGCTGAAATGCACTTGATCTAGTACTTTTTCTGGTAGTAGGGTAAGGTTTATCTTAAGTTTATAGCAGTTACTTTAAGTTTATCACTTTATCCTGCCTCTCCTAATTCCAGCTTACAATTTCCAACCAGAATGTTCTTTCAGAAACGCGTTTAATGCAAATGAGTAAGAGTAGTACAGGGTGTTTATAAAGTCCCAGACCCATTTTGATGTTTAATAACTCATAAAATAATAAAGATAGATTAACATAAATGGTTAGATAGACTCAAAAAGTTTCATGACCCTTGTCAATGAACTTCCACGTGTGCCCCCTTCGTCGCACGGAGAATATCGAGTCGATATTCAATTTCACGCCGGGTACCGGCAAGCATGTCGGCATCCACAGAGGCTATTGCGGTTGTCATTCTGGCTTTTAGGTCATCCATGTTCGACATTCTCCTCCTGTAAATGTTTTACTTAACAAATCCCTAAAGGAAAAAGTCCAGCGGCGTTATATCAGGTGATCTGGGTGGCCAAGGAATTGACAGTCTCATCAGTCGCATACTTAAACATGTTGGAAAACTTCGTATTTCCACAACTAGAAGAGTTTCAACCACATGTCCTTTTGCAACAAGATGGTGCACCACCTCATCGGGGTACCATCGCTCGTATTTCTTTGAATGACCATTTTACAGGAAGATGGATTGGGCGAGGAGGTCTAATTCCTTGGCCACCCAAATCACCTGATATAACGCCGCTGGACTTTTCCTTTGGGGCACACGTGGTCTAGACAGAACTAGGTCTCTCCAAATGATCACGGCCAGATTTAGAAGCGGGCAGGACAACGTTTACAGGAGGAGAGTGTCGGACATGGATGACCTAAAAGCCAGAATTACAACCGCTGTAGCCTCTGTGGATGCCGACATGCTTGCCGGTACCTGGCGTGAAATTGAATATCGACTCCGTGCGACGAAGGGGCACACGTGGAAGTTCATTGACAAGGGTCATGAAACTTTTTGAGTCTATCTAACCATTTATGTTATTAATTTTAATCTATCTTTATTATTTATGAGTTATTAAACATCAAAATGGGTCCAGGACATTATAAACAGCCTATATTTAAATCGATGTTTCGCTGGCTTCGTTAGAGAGCCAAAGTTTCCGACTAGCGCGCGTTTGCCTTTGGGCTACGTCTCTCTCTAAACTATTACTACGCTCGGCCGTACTTCAGACCTTTGATAGCTTCTCCTACTTAAGATTTACGCGCCAACAACTTAGAATCCTGACAGCATCGGCTACATCGTTTTAGTTAAGTTTTAATTCTTATTAATTTGAGTTCAAGCCCAAGTGAAGGCTTTGCTGTACGCTCCGAGATAGGAGCCGACTATGCTCATCCTTATTTTGAGAAATAAAGGTAATTAACCCTTCTTGAGTCTCCTGTTCACACACTCAAGTGATTATTCGTTTATCGGTGTAAAAGGGTTCCCATATTTAACTGTTAAATAAAAGAGTGGAATCCCACAGAAGCTATGTCTCCTGTCAAACGAAACAAACTGTACTGGTTTCAAATGCAAAATCCTTCAGTTTGCGAAAGAAAATGGAAATCATGCTATGGTAAGGATGTTTGAGATTGGTAAAACTCCATACGTTACTGGAGGAAAAATGATATCACAATAATTAATATGCCAAATAATGAAATGGCCTATCTCAAAAGCAAGTGTTGCCAACTGTGTCTTAAAAAATCACCAAAATTGCTATTAACCACATTCATGTACATATAGAAGTAAAGTTTTTTTATCCCCATCTTTTTCTTATTTTTAAAGGTATATTTTTTTATATCCAGCTCATAACGTGCACCCGTAAGTTTTGATCTCATTTTTTGTATTAAAAGTGAGCATGAAACGCCGGAATGTACAGTAAGTTGTTGCTGTATTTTACCACATTTGTTTGACATTAAAATCATATTAAGTCCATGGGTTTGTGAAATCTGAGAAGGTATAGATTTAATTCCTGATTGAAGTAAACATTGCCTTCTTCGAGGCAGTAGATGCATAAACGGATATGCAAAGGAGTGGCATCTGAATGAAGGTAGAGAGGATGAACCTTAATGGCATGCACTTCTAGTAGGCAAGCATCGTTCTCATAACGTAGCTGTTTAAGATATAACACCCCTTGGGACACAAACAGTTCCCCCAGATGAGAAAGATTAGTTTTGTCACTTAAGTACAATCCACATCGACGGCCCTGTAGCCTCTAGCGGACAACGCTCCGCTTGCGACTGCCTTCGAAAATCGGTAAAGTTCATTGATTCATTGACTCTGTAGAATTTGCATACATTATTTCGCGTAATAAGCATTAATTCAATTATTATTTCACGTAATAACAATTTTCACATAACTACATTAATTTAATTTAATTATTGTTGTCTTCTAGAGTTTATTGAATGACAGTGCTATAATAATAGTACTACATCCTCATTCATTAAAAGAAGAACAACCACTTCTAGAGATAAAAGTGACATACAGGGTCAGTCAAAAACATGTATACACACTTTAATGAAAATAAATTATTTACTGTATGTTATCGTTATTAATTAGTATAATTATACGTACAGTCAGTTAGGTTGAATGCACTCTTCCCATACCTTTACTGTACAGTTACTTAGGGATTCAGCGTTGCTAACCACTATCCCGCCCAACCGGAGGGTTCTAATCCTGGAGAAGACATGGATGTTTGTCAATGCACAGTGTCTGCGCTGTATGGGGCGTTCTAAACATGCGGCAAGTCGAATTTCCTCTCGAAAAGTTGTGGTGGGAGACCATCGGAACCGTCCTCCTGGAGTGCCCTACATCAAAATTGGGGGCTGAACTGAGAAAAGTCGTATTGTCACCTGTATGGTGGTCAAGGATCTTGCCAACGGCAGACGCAATGTCACGATGCAATGACTCTTTGCTCCGATGGATTTCGTGGGCTTGTTCCGATGTTACGGTCAGACAAGAGATATAAGTCACAACAACAGAGTACTCAGATGTCAAAATGGTGGTCATAGCGGTCAGCGGGGATTATTACACATGCTTCTTTGATTTCTCAATCTTTTGATAAAGGACTTCCAGCATAACCGAGTCCTCAGCCCTCGTACCTCGCCTCTAGTGAAGCTGCATATTACCCTTCGCCATGAATACCAGACCTGTCACTTCTGAGTAAAATAACTAGGTCTCTCCAAATGACCACGGCCAGATTCAGAAGCGGGCATCTTCGACGCACGAAATTAGCGGGGGGAAAGAACCTTCCCTTCGGGTGCCTGTTCCCTCCGTGCCTCTCCCGCTCACTTACTGGTCTAGCTGACAGCGACTCCCTGAGACAGCTGTCGGCTCAGCAGGATGACATCAGTGATTTACTCGTGCGGCAAGGTCTCTTGTACTTTGTGTAGGCTTTCCTGCCTCAAGGGGATTAACAAAAACAGCAGCATAACCGATTTCCAACGCTATACCACGTCATTTAAGATCCCTGAAGGTCATTTTGATTTCACTGTCACATGTTTTGTATTACAGCCAATAGAATACCGACATATGTTGAGCAAACACAATACAGCATACTATAATGATAATTTAAGTTAACTTCGAAACTAATACACAGACACCATCTGTTGAAATGTGTATACATTTTTCTGTCGGACCCTGCATATACACAGTTCTTTATTGGAAAGGCGCATTGCTGTTATAACTCTGCTGGTGCCTTCAAATTCTGAGTCTTGGGGTTCATGTTGTTAAAAGTCAGCCTTTTCGTCCTTTTTCCAAGACAGCATCTCTGGTCACGAGTCAACCAAATGAATGGCTGTTGTGATATCCTTTATTCTGAAGCCGTCACGTTGCGTCCGAGCTGCATTCTCGACTAATAGTCGAGTTGGAAAGTTCGTTATTATTCAGTAGCCATTTGAAATTATATATAATAGTTCAGTTCCCATTTGTAAGTTCATTAATTATCCATAACTGTAAATGCCTTAGTATAAGGTTATGCAAGTCATGTTTGAAAGAATGTCTAATTCAGTGATTCTCAACCTTTTCTGACGCGCCCCACTTTTAACGATTTCAAAATTTGTTGTTGCACAAAGAAAAACATAAGTTGTTTAATTACCTATAATACAATGTGTAAAATAATTTATCATAATAATTTTGAATGTAAAATAAAATAATGTGTCCTACAAAAACAGCAGTACGTTTATTGAGAGATTCATTGCAAGTTAATAATGAGAATACTTTTAATGAGAAACTTGAGCTTGATGTTTTTTGATAATTTCATTAATATTGTGTCGTAAAAATGACAATGCCACTCTCATTTCGTATTCCACATTTAATAGTCTCGATCTTTTATTCGCTTTTATGTCGGTTAATACTGAAAATCCGCATTCACACAAATAAGGTGTAGAAAATTGTAATAATACTTTTATAGCTTTTTTGGCCATCATGGGATAATCGCATCTAACGTTAGTCCGAAATGAGGTAACTGATCCCTCCGAATATTTTTAAATTAAATCTGAATTATTAGAAAGGGAAATTAGTTCTTCCTCTTCATTCAACGTTAATTCAAATACAGAAGTATTCGTTATCACGTATGGATTACGAACCCCATCAAATTCTTTTTATCTAAATTTAGGAAATAATGAACAGTTCTACTCTAATGTCGTCAAATGGTCAATAGCAATTTTTTAATGGTTTTATTAAAATCTTTTGGAACTGACTCAAACTTTTCCAAATTGCCTTCCTGAGCTTTATTCTTCCTTCAAGTTATTTGTGTCTGGAATCCCACCAGTTTGTCTGTTGAATTTAATATATTTTCTTTCGGCCCTTGAATACTTGAATTTATGTTATTGAAAATAACAAAAATGTCTGTTAAGTAAGCTAATCTCCCATCTGCACCAATCAGAACTCCATAATTTAAATTATATTCTGAACATGCGCGAAAATGATCCGAATTGCGCTCTCCTCCAGAGAACCAAAATCGGCTTGGATACCATAATTGACGAGCTTATTAATGTCTGAAAAACAAAATTTCGCCAATTCTCATGTGTACCGTATACTAGGATTAAACTCATTATAATTTTTACTGTATACATTTCTAAAATTTGGCAGCACACTAAGAATTTGGGGGCACACAAATGTGCCGCGTCACAGTGGTTGAGAATCAGCAGTCTAATTGTTCAATTTTCCTTTCTGTATGTCAAAATTCGTTAACTATAAATAACGTTATTTGCTGGACAGACACTTAGGAGTATAAATGAGAGACAGAATTTCCGATTAGAAGTTGCAAAGTAAACAAATAACGTAACAGCTCTAATCCAAATGGCATTTCAATGGTATATTTAACTAGTTAAGTATGGAATTAATAATAACCGATAACAGAAATTAACAGTACCTAGCTGAAAATTTACGTTAACTTAGATTTTAAATGATGACACAAGACTCGTTAGGAAATATGTAAACATAAAAACAACGTTCCAAATCCCAAACAAACAACAGTGAGGAATGTTAAATAATTAAAGTTATAAGAAATTAAAGGTAGGAAAAGTGATTAGCAATACAGTTTTTCATTAGGATAGCAAAGTTATAGCCAAGCTCGGATCTTGGACCTCAGAATTCATCAGACTTATAAAACAAGAAAGAAGTTTACATGAAATGCTTCAAATAATCCTATATCTAGAGTTTTATACTGTCTTTATAAAGTTCTACATTCTTTATCGGGTTCTAGATTTCATTTTAGTAAGTGTGGCTTCTTATAAACTGAACATGCTTTCCCTAAATTCAAAAGTAACTACAGAGCCTGTTCGTACATTTTTAGACGAAGTATATTGTATTCACAAAACTAAATTACATAAAATTCTTGTGTTTTAAATGTTCTATTTGACATCCCTTATTCTGAACTATCTTTCGACACCGCAATTTCCAGGATAATAATGCCTTTTGAAGTGTCAGAAGAGGTATTCTATCCCATTCCTCCCGAACAGCTTTCCAGAGTCCTGTTAGGGTTTGGGGACAACGTTTGGATAATGCAGTTTTTAAAAGTCCTAAACACAAAAATCCTTCGGTGACACATCGGGAGATTTAGTAGGGATATCAGTGAAGGGTATGGCCTTGATACCAGTTTTTGTTCCATTTCTTTTAGGAAATTTACAGTGGATTTTGATGTGTGACTGCTAGCTTTGTCCTTATGGAGTCTCACAGATGGATGGCACTGCGAGTAAAGCGATGGTATTTCATTCAGAAAAATGGGCGATAAAATATGTTCCCGATGGTATTTGGAGTTAATCTTGACATTTTTTTGCACTCTTTTTATTTTTAACTTGCCATTATAAGAAAAACCGGCAACAATCATGAATCCCTTAGAAAAACTTTCTTTCGATTCTTTGAACCATGTACTTAAATTTTTTTCTCCCCTTTTGTGATAATAAATGGCTCTTTTTTTGTTACAATCATTCAAATACACCCATGCTTCATTTATTGTGACAATTGTTTTCCATTTTTCTTTGGATAAGTGTTTCTCATATAGAATTCTGCAGCGTGTCCTGCGTCGAGCAGTATGCTTGGGAAGAAGACGATGCACATTGCGTTTTTTCGCTTTCTTAAGATTTAAATCAACGTTTATCATTTTGTTTACAGTGGACACCGAGCATTTTAATGATTTTGCAACTGTCCTTCGACTAGGGGGATTTTCTCTTAACATTAAACAACGTACCTTGCAATAGTCGAAGATGTCCGTTTTTTCGTCGGATACTTGTTTGGAATTTTTGTCCCACTCGAGGCTCCAATTTGACGTTTTTTTTTTCCTTTCTCGTTGATGATATTACCTACCGACGCTTTAGATATCACAAAACCGTGACTCTCACATCGTTTTTGGATAACGGAGTATGCATATTTCTCTTCGGAAAGAGCGTCAATGTAGTCTTCGAACCACTGCTTTGTTAAATTCGCCATTTTGAATAAAAACAAAACTTTCAAGCCACAGACGATAATTTTGACTTTTAAAAACATAGTATAACTGCAATTACTTCTTTTGCAGCAAAAGATGTTTTATTACCGCTTACCAAAATCGTCTAAAAAATGTGCGAACAGCCTCTGTACTATGTGATGTTTCAATGAATCACGCCATTCCGAATTATACATCATGTTACATGTTATTAAAATTCCTGCAGTATCATACTAAGAGTTACAATTTACTTCCTATTAATTCTTTGTCTGCACAGAGCAATGTAAAACAGCGAAACCTGTGGAATACTGATTGCCATTTTATATAAAGTTCGAAGAACAGTTTTAATACTTCAGAGAAACGAATTCCATTTCGATACGTTGCTTGCCTTTTTCTCAGCTGTAGCAACTTACTGGAAAACTTTCTAATGGGGTTTGTCGAGTTGTCATCATGTTCAAAATATTAATAAAATTCACTCAGTAGATAGTTTTATATTGAAAGAAAATATTATTCATGAAATTCATGAATTTATTTGTACATGATGGCTGTTTTTAAAAGCTCTAAACGCAAATATACCGGCATTCAAAATGCTGGTTCAATTTTCGCATTTAAAGTACTATTTTCATCCTTCTTCCTTAAACATTTTATCAGTCTTTATATTCACATCGCGACCATGAGTAAATATTAAATTTGTTATTTAGCCTTTCACATACTTTCATCAGACGAAATGACGTTTGGCTCATATTTGTTGAGCTATATGGTGCGAAAGCTCGGAAAGAGTCAACATTCACCGAATGTGTTCTTTTTTATCGGAATCTTCATTTGTTCTGTGCGACATTAATTCACCTTATCACCGATAATCGAGATTAAACCATACTTAGATGAATTTATAAGATTAACTTACGCGAAAAGTAGAAGAAAAAAATGTTCCTTTCAAATTTCATAATTCCTTAGCGCACTACACACACGATTTGGAAGCAAAGTTGCACAAATATAAAGGTTTATGAAATGAAAGAAAAGTATAAAATTCACAAAGATCTTAAATTAATTTATTTGAAAGTGGAAGGAGGAGAATATTTTTTTGTTTGTTAATCCATGTCGAAGAAATATAAAGCCAAAAATTGGAATAATATTTTAAAAGAGTTATTCGAAGCTTGGTTCTATCTTTTATTTTAAATTCTTGACTTCATTTGCTTTCAGCTTTCAATAGCAAAGGAAGCAGTTCTAAAGACGCTCAGTTTTTTTTATTCGTTACTTTGATCTCTGTCAACAGAATAAATTAAAGTTCCATGTTATCTTTTGATCACATTTTTTAATACTGTCTTCGAATTTAGCAAAGCATTTGATGAAATAAATTTTCTTGGTGGTTTTTCTTGTCTTCTTCTTTATGTAATTATTTTGCGTTCTTTGATGTCTTTTGAAGCAAATTGTAACTATTTAAGCTTTTAATTTAACAAACAGTATTTCGTTATGCATAACGAGATTAAAATTTTTGTTTTTTTTTTCTTCCAGACACTAACCAATACTGTCTGCCAGAATTTTCCTCAGATAAGATCTTATGCACAAAATAATCCATATTTCCATGCACTTCATCTACTGTTATCGGTATTAAAAGTATCCACACGACTTTAAGCAAACGGTAAACTTCTCAGATAATTTGTTTAGTTTTTGATTATGGATAAAAAGAAGAGATTTGAAGGATTACGGTCTATGTTGGACCTTCTAAGGAAATGTTGGAATAAGATTGGAAAAGAATACTGAAATAAGATTTGAGTTTTAAAAACGAGAGACTCTCCCTAAAATATTTATGAGGTTCCAACCCAGTATATATATATATATATATATAAGATATAATAAAATACGCTAAGAAATAATTGGCAACCTCAAAATTACCTATTCTGAATCTGGTGTCCTCTCCCCCGCCTAATTTGCATTGAAATATTTTTTCTCTGTGCCATTTAGTTGCATCTATTGCAAACTAAAGATTAACGAACTCTTTTTGTAACATTTTGAATTCTTTGTTATATTGATCTATGAAGCACAAGATTAGTCAGTTTTTATTACGTTGTCAGGACTGAGTGTTCGGTGCATACTTTTGGCGAACATGGTCGTGATGGTACCAAAGTCCTGATCTCGAACAGGGAGCTGAATGCAGCTATGTTCTGTCGTGGGGTAACTGTGGCTAAGTGGTAGAATAACTGCACGCAAGGAGGGTTTAAAATTACCCTTTTATTAAACTCCTATTTGCAGCCACTTCCCAACTCGGAAGGGATAACGGAAAATAATGACCGCACTTGGCTCTAAACTGAACAATTAAATAATTTAAAATAAAGTTAAGTAGAAAATTAAGAAGTCGTTGCTCCCAGAGCTATAAACGCGAGGTTAGCCTCTAATCTAAGCTATCAAGGGTGCGTAGCAAGATCTGGCTAATACCAACGCACTTAGATTTCTTCAGTAAGTAATAGCGTAACAGCGCTAAGGCTTAGAACTTAAATACTAGCTAGTCAGGTGGACGTCGAACAGAGCCGCAGTGATCTGAGACTAAAAGCTCTCTCACACCGAGAAGTTCCTCGCTAACCTTTTAAATACAAAACTTGGCTTCAATCAAATTAGCATAAAGCTGAAACGCGCGCTCATTCTAACGGGAAGTTGAAATAAGAACTTACATGAAAGAGAAAATTAACGTAAAACTTTGTTAGTTTAAACTAAAACCTTACAATGTTATTGACAAATAATAGTTTTTAAACAACCAAAAAATTTTCCGCGGGAATAAATTTTTATCAAATACATTTCAAAACGGAAATAAATAATAAGTAATAAAAATAAAATCTAATTAGAACATTCACATCTCTAATTATTCTAACAAAGTAATTTGCTTTGATTTAATTCTTATAATACAATATATTTTACAGGTACATGGAAAATTCCAATGTGGAAGGTACATGAAGATTAAAATAAGTCAAACTATGCATTATATAATAGAATACACTTTCAAACTATATACTTAATACTGCTTACAAGTGCATTCATCTGTTCTCCCAAATTCGAGATATTCCCATCTTACATAGCGCTGCTTGAAAAAGGGAGTTTAAACCTACAATTAACCAATCGCAACTTAGCTATACTTATGCACCCACGTAGTATAAATACTGCTTCTCAAGCAATTGCGTGATTCCTTTTCCTAACTTCTGCATGCAAACATCTCCAAGCTGCTATGCTTGCTTCCCTAAAATGACGTGGCATCTTTTTCCCCTGTGCATACAAAATTTATTGTAATCGCTTATGATTAAAAAGTATATGGCCTATAAAGAAATGATTCTGATGTGCCTAAAAATAAAGATAGTGATTTGCCGAAGTTAGTTTTGTCAGCATCTTCTTCCTGCCTTTTTCACTATGTTAGATATAATAAAATATGATGGCTACGCTAAGAAATAACAGGCAAACTCAAAATTGACTATGCTAAATTTAGTTTCTTCCCCCCCCCCCAAGTTCATCTGCTCTCCCAAATTCGAGAGCAGTCAATTTTGAGGTTGCCAGTTATTTCTTAGCGTAACCATCGTATTTTATTATATCTCACATAAAATCCGCGCTGGAGTATAAGCGCGTATATCTCACATACCAGCGCGTATAAATCCGCGCTGGAGGTAAAAATGTTTTTTTTTTCGTATAGTGTTGCCATTTCTCTCTTTGAAATCCTTGAGTTTCTTAGTCAAAAACTCATAAAGGCTTTACAAAATACGAACTAGATAATAAAACTACTTCATGCCCTTATTCGGGTGGAAACATACGTGGCGGATTCAATCTTGGATGGCTCTAAGTACTGTTGTTTTATCACAATGCCAGAAACATACATACATTTATGCAAATTCTTCATTATTCAGTTCCTTTAAATATAATACAAAGCGATAATATCTGGTGGCAACCGTTTCAAAAGCCATTGGCCGTTTATAGTAAATCAGCGCAAAATACCAAAACGAAATTAATAGCCCTTCGGAGATAACGCTCCTTTGAGCTAAAAGAATTTACAATTAAAATTAAAATTTTCTACTACTAAAATTAAGGTTTTCTGCTTCTACTACTAATTAGAATTCTACAAATAAATTTAGAGTTAAACAAATAATTCGGCCAGTAGGCAAGAAGTCAGATTTTTCCGTGCAGAAAACTAGAAGTTTACTTTTTATCCAACTCGGCAAAAAGAAATTGAAGGTGCAGAAACTGACTTAATTCACTATTCTACGAAGTTTCAAATGTAAATAAATAGTGGTTCGTTAAGTTTAGCTCACTACTCAAACTTTTAAAGTGATAATTCTACAACTATTGCATGCATATTAACTAAAGGCATAAAAACCTTAACCGGGATATAAAAACTCATTTTTGAGTTATGCGATATACGTACGTACATACAGACGTGAAGTAAAAAAAATCTTTTCTCTTAAACCCATTTTATTACCCGTTTTCGCAAAAACAGTCCTTTATTTTGTCCGTACGTACAGATGCCATGCACAAACACCATTCAAGTGTTTTCCAGAGTGCTCGAAATGGATACTTTCCTTTGAATATGACACCCGAAATGTTTCGCGATTGCAATACTTACTTTACTTCGTAGAAGAAAGTAATAAGAGATATTTCATAGAGCCCTAAATATTGACTTTTTCTCAAATTAAAACTCAAGTTTTGTATAAATAAATCCAACAAATTTTAACACATGTTATAAATTTTTACCACTAGAACAGTTTATCCGCAGCAAAAACTCGCACGGTTTTTTGTCATTTCATTCAAGAATTTTTTTCACACAAAAATATTCTTTACCTGTCAGTGGTCCAGCGGATCAAACCACTGGACCCTGGTAATTCGACTCAAGTTCCAATTCCAGTGGGCTGGCTGCATGGACGTTTTTGTTAATTTCATACATACAAGGAAGAAACGAGTCAGTTTTCCTTAGCACTTTCTCTTTAGGCAAACAGTCCACTCACATTTTTCCTTAATGAATTAAATAAACAAAATCTATTCTTAATTTGTTACAACCGTTGATAATAAAACGAATATGCTGTTATTTCCTGATTACAATAAATTTATATAACCTGTTTCTCAACAAATTTATATAAATTTATCTATGCTCTAATTGTAAGAAAATACATAAATACGAATTTTGCACCTTCGAAATTATTTTAAAACCGGACACACTGTTACCTCTTCAAGCAAAGACTTTCAGAAACTCAACTCTTTCTAGCATTGTATGGAATTAAATTCCGAATTAACCCAACAATGCGTCGTTGAATTATTTTACAATTAAAATATCTAATGCAAAATTTAGCAGCCGATGCAAAACATTTGTTCAAACAATTCATTTACACACGCAGCGGCTTTCTTAAAGAGATGTAAAACACGCTTTTAAGAATGTCCAATTAACTCGGGTACACTGTCAAACCAATTAATTAGACCCTTGCTATGAGGATTAAGCACTGAAATTCTCATCAATAGAAACAGTAACATGAAAGGGTCAGGCATATCCTTGTCTTTAAACAACCAGAACTTTTTTCAATCATTTCAATAGTTTCTGAAGACTCTAAACGCATTTTGATAGGAATTAAATGCTCGCAGTATTCGTACCTCGTATCAACGATTTAAATTTCCAACTAACTCAATTCCAAGACAGAGTGGAATTTTAGGAAGCATTTAAGAGGTTATATAATCGCTATTTTGTGTGTTGGAAAATGATTGTGTTTGGAAGGCGACAGTGTTTGAAAAACCCTAAGTATCCTTTAGAAAGAGGAACATCTGTCATTTCAAATTTGCTTTGGAATTCATTTCTTATTTTTACTTTTTCATTGAATTTTTTTTATGATTCTTCATTTAATAAACTTGTCAAGGTTTATTGAAAGAAGTTTAATAATATGGTGGGCCCAACAGCGGGCGAGCGGTAAAGTCGCTGCAAGCTGGTAGTTCAGTCCGCGGTTCGAATCTCGTGAACGAGCTGGCTGCATGGGCGTTTTCGTAGTTTTCTTCATGTATAACGTATATACGATCCAGTGTTCCTTAGAAAGGCTTTCAACGAAGGCATCCGTCGAGGCTTTGCCATAATCACATAAACTGAACTAATCATATGGTTTATGGCCGTTTATTCAATACATTTTTATTTAGCTTCAGAATGATTTGAAAGTGATTTAGTTTGGCTTCATTTATTATGGCAAAGCAAGGTAGGACTTTCTGCCTAACGGGAGCGATGTGCTGGTGGAGGACTTTTTGAAGGAAACTGGCTCGTATGCACGGGAAAACCACGAAATATGGGAAAACCACGAAAATGCCATGCAACCAGCCCGTTCGTCTGGTTGCATGGCAGCAGAATGTTCAGCGATTTTACCGCTGGGTCGTTGGCGGGGACGATTTAAAAGTGAATATTAATACTGAACGTTAATATTATTATAAGTTCGATGGAATATAAAAACTGAGGAAACATTTCTGTTCTTAGTCCTATACAGGGTGCCCCAAAACGACCGCATAAACTCTGCACAATTAGATTCCTCGTTGGGAGTACATAAAAACTGCCCAAAGAAGCTTTCCTGTACGATCCATAGTTTACGAGAAAAATACGAAAAACGAAGTATGACGTCACTTCCAGTGCAAGAAAAAACACTTTACTGAACATATCAACAACAGTATATGCACAATTTTAAACAGATGTTCAAAATGTCCCCCGTGCATGTCGAGGCAGGCTTGAGCACGCCGTGGAATGGCTGTGATCACACGCTGCAGCACCGCGGGGTCCACCGAAGACGAGCAACTAAGTCCACTGGTGTTGTCACTACGTCTCGATACACCAGTTCCTTGAGATGGCCCCATAGGAAAAACTCCAACGGTGTAAAATCTGGCGAACGTGGCTGTCATAGAACCAGACCCCCACGTCCGATCCAGCGGCCAGGGTATTCCATATCCAGCCAACCACGTACAGGAGCACAGAAATGAGCCGGAGCCCCATCATGCTGGAACCAAAGTCCCTGTATTGTCGCTAATGGTATGTCATCGAGGAACTCGGTTAAGACTTCATTGAGAAACACTAAGTACGACTGTCTTGAGAGCCGTTCAGACACCAGATATGGTCCAAGCAGGCGATCTCCCAGTATGCCGGTCCACACGTTAAGAGACCAACGTTCCTGATGTTTCTGCGGCCGGATTGCATGCGGATTGACCTAGGACTACATTATCGTCTGGAAATATATGCCAATACTGTTGTTGATATGTCTAATAAAGAGTTTTTCCTTGCACCGGCAGTGACGTCATACTTTGTTTTTCGTATTTTTCTCGTAAACTATGGATCGTACAGGAACACTTCTTTGGGCAGTTTTTATGTTCTCCCAACGAGGAATCTAGCTGTGCAGGGTTTATGCGGTTGTTTTGGGATACCCTGTATAGCATGCATACCAGTTCGTTGGATTTAAAAACAAATTCGCTGGTAAGGTTCTTTTGCGGCTGAAGCATGCAAAGGTTTTAAGTAAATTACGTTTAGTCTTGTTACCCTGAATATTGTTCCTTCTGTTAGCTACTTCAGAAGAATGTACTCGCCAATATCTTAGTCGAACTGAAATCTTTTCAGAGACCATTTCATTTGTCTGAACATGAAAAAAGTGCTGTGTACTGTAATGTCAAGATCTTACATTTCCGAGTTCTTCTCCACGGTTCTGAAAAAACTAGGTTGATCACTACAGTGCCTTTGAATTTCCTTTTAACAAGTGTTTCTAGGAAGTATGTCTTTACCCGCAACAGCGCACAACGTGTCGAATAGGTCTAAATATTTCAGAATTAGGTTATTGAAATGAAGATGCTTTAACGTAAGAACAGCCGATAAAATCTTCTCAGTGATATGAGTTTCAAATTTCTGAAATCGCCTTTTCAGGAAGAAACCAATATTCTCGGGATTCACGCAGGTGCTGACCGTTTTTAGAGAGACAGAAATGCACGACGTAGGAAAATACCAGAAGCAAAATCCCAAATTTATCTCGCGAGCATCGCAAATTTTTCCACGCAGATATGAAAGACATTTTGACTGACAATGGCCCAAAACTGTGTTTAGGTATTGATTATTTTTATCGTAGATAATAATTTTAGAAAGGAAGAAAAGATTTTGATCAAAATATTGAGATTTTATGTGACGAAAATTGGTCTTGCAAGCGCACTGCGCTTTTTCTTGTCAGTACCAGCAGCTGTTATAATTGCTGTTTAAAGGCACGTCGCAATCAAAATCTACATACAAGTTGTAAAAATTATCCTAATTTTATAACAGTTATTTTACGTTTATGCACCTTTCTTGTCTCTCCTAGCTTCAGCTTACAATTTCCTACCAGAATGTATTTTCAGAAACGGGGTTAATGCAAACGAATAAGAGTAGTATTTGAGTCGATGTTTCACCGACTACGTTAAAGGGCCCGAGTTCCTGACTAGCGCGCGTATGCCTTTGGGCTACGTCTCTCTCTAAGCTATTGCTACGCTCGGCCGTACTTCAGGCCCTCGATTAACTTCGTTGACTTACTCGAGATTTAGGGTCCAACTACTTAGAATCTTGATAGTTTCGGCTATATCTTTTAGTTAAGCATTAGGTAAGTTTAAATTCTCATTAATTTAAGTTCAAGCCCAAGTGGAGGCTTGCTGTACGCTCCGAGACAGGAGCCGACTGTGTTTATATTTATTCAAACAAGTAAAGGGTAGTTAATCCTTCTTGAGTCTTACATCTCTCTTCACACACTCAAGCGATTATTCGCTTATCAATGTAACGCGGTTTTCACCTCTTGACTTTAAGAAATAAAAGGGTTAAACCCCACAAAGTTAAAACCCAAAGTAAACCTTCCAACATCCAGAAAATGAATAACACAAGATTTACTACATTACATACGACTAGTATGTCATTCGGTGTGCGCTGAAAACGTCGCGGAGAAAACAACGCAAGGCGAAAACATCCTGGGACAAAACACCGGGGGAGAAAGGAAAGCGAAGAGAAAAATCGCAGTTCTAAAACATCGTGGTACAAAATATCGTGGTCGAAAATAAAGCAGTTCAAAAACTTTGCAGTTTAAAAAACATCGTCGTCGAAAATATCGTGGTAATAAATAAAGTACATACAAATCATCGCATGACGATAGAGTTTTCGGGTTTTAAAAGTTATACTCTCGCTGGCTTTTTAAATCGACCAAGCGAGACAGTTCTAGTAATTTCTGGAAAGCAAAAAGAGTAGAATTACGGTTACAGCAAACATACTAGTCAATTACATTTATTCAAATTAAATATCAATTGCAGACATAAACTTTTATCCAATATTAAATGCACGTGCTCTTGTATTTTTACTTTTCCGGCGAAGCTTTCTCTTAAAATATGTCACGTGCTGCACTTCACTGGGAAATAACACAATGTTAATTATAATTCTATTAAGAAATATCTAACTAAATGCACAATTGGTAACAATATTAAAGTTGGTAAACATTTATGTCAAATAATTAGGACATTCTTCTGCCCATAAGCACACGGAGCCAGTTCGATACCGAAGAAGAATTGTTTGGTTTATGTGATTTTGGCAAAGCCTCGAGGGCTATCTGCCTAAGAATAGGGATGCCTTCGTGGGGAACTTTCTAAGTCAAATTGCTTCATATACGCGTTACACATGGGAAAAACCACGGAACCGCCCACTCAGCCAGCCTGTTCGTAGGATTCGAACCTCAGACCGAACTACCAGTGTTCAGCGACTTACCGCTCGGCCGCTGGTAGGCCGCCGAATAAGAATGAGCGCAGAGGTTTCTTCATTATTCTCTTCTCGGTGATAATAAAAGCAAGGGAAATTATTAAAACCTACGAGACCAGCCTTTTCATTTTCTAACCTAGTTCGAACCTAATCCTCATGATCTATCAGAATCCAATTCAATTTTTGTGGACAAGTTGGGACACGGGGATGCAAAAAGATTAGAACTCTACAATTATTCGAAGAATTTATACACATGGTTAAGAATGGAAGCCAATCTAATTATTCCCCTAAAAATGTATTTGAAGAATCCGCGGGATGAATTTTTAAAATCCAATTAATCCTATGTGGGAAAAAAATTATTTTAAAAAATAATTACTATAGCTCCGACGTAGGATGCAGTAATTATGACAAAGAAATAAGTTCAAAACTCCCCGTTTGCTGAAGAATATTCCTCAGAGAATTTAAATGCTTCAGTCAGAAGATAATTTTATTAAATATGCATTCTTCTTCATGTTCATAATTACTTTTTGTAAATGTTTCCTGTGTAGAAAATAATCAAAAACGACTAATGATTTAAATATCTAAAATGATCCCAATAAGATTTTTAATTAATCTTGTTACTGTTTTTTACACCATTTTAACGGGTAGATGATTAAAAAAAATAGAAACTATCTTTGTCTTTTATAAATCGTGGCCTCAAGGGGAAGCAAAAAATGTTTGAAAATAATTTCATCGACAAGTATCTTAAAATAAATTTTGAGAAAGATAACAAAGGAGTAATATTAGTAACACATATATGCTACAAGATTTTTATGAATTATTAATTGCAAAATCTTCGAAAACCACTTTGATTTATTTCATAGGAAGGATTTTGATTTATTTTATATAAAAAACATTATCCAATAATATGTTTATCAAAGTTTTAATGTATTTTTATTTCGGGAGCAAGTATGAGTCTTAAGTGAAAATACACAACATTCGCGCAATACATTACAGGGTAAATACTGACAGGTAATAGTTATATTAAAAATTTTAAAAATTAAGTAAAAAGGGAAAATGTTTTGTATATACGCGCATTTTTTAAACGCGATTTACACATATTCAATAGAACTGAATAATTTAGAAATGAAGTATTAAAATGGACAAAATAAGGAAAAAAAATGTTCGAAATATTGGTATGAATTTTGTACTTATATAACTAATTTTAGTAGAATTATAATTAAAATGGTCGCATTTCGCCTTTGCAACGCAGCACGTGACAAATTTTTAACAGAAAGCTACGCCGGAAAAGTATGAAATAAATGGATATCTCGGTAATTTGAATTACATGCTCTTATTGTTTTCCAGAAATCTAGAGATGCAGAAATTGTTAGAAATTTCTCCCGACCAATTGAAAACTATAAAAAGCCAGGTAGAGAACATCTCAGCTCAGTTGTTTAGTTGCCCGCTGTTGTTATTGTTGCAAATTCAGCGTGAGATCGGATTAGCTTTCTCTTTAAATGCGCTGTGCATTGCCTTGTGTTTAACGTTTTCAGTAGTTTGAAGTATAACTACCGATTATTACTGAGTCATAGTGTGAGCAATAGGGCACTAGTGTCCAAAATTATAATTATAAATACATCTTTTGCAATAATTCAAAACAGCTACCTCTATTATTTTAAAAATTCATGTCATATACAGTATGGGGAGTGATAAATATTATGTTCGCAAGGACAGCCTGGCTGAATACATTAAGCATTGACACCTCAGCTTAAAGTTAAGCAATGTAATTAACATACATAACAACCAGAATTCAGCAGCACAGCTACAGTGGCATATCATTAACTTTTATGTGCTAATTTTGCTCATTAAATATTACATTAATACTATGTCACTTAAAATTCAATTCAACAAAACCACAAATATTTAAAAACAGCATATCTTTACAATTTCCAATAGAGAGTTAGTAGTTGCCCTACATATTTTACATTCGCTAGTCTTTAAAAATCTATCTGCCTAAAATAAAAACTAAACTCAGTGCTACAAACATTCTCATAGAGAGCCATGGCCGGCAATACCCTGATATCTGATTTCTAGACCGTGGGCTCCGGGGTGCTTCTCCATCTTTGCCTGAACAGGTGGTCAGCCTGCCGTAATACCTCCGATATTTAGTCCTCAACCAAAATTGGTACTCATTTCATCGACCCCCTCAAGGGATGAAAGGTTCAGTCAACGTTGCCAACCCGAGAATCGAACCCCGGACCGACGCGCTAGCCACTGCGCCTATCTGCTTAAAATAGTTGTCATAAAAAGAAAAATTATGTAATGATATTATTGAGGCGAGTTAGTGTAATTTCATAAAAATATTGAATATTTTTAATTAGACCTCTCAAGATTTTTCACATTAAAAAGTAAAATAAAAATATTCTCAAGAAATGTGTTTCTGCTTTTAAATCGCTTTGTTTATTACTCAATAACATTTCGTATTTAATTTAAAACTATCTTAGACTTGACTGAATGGCAACTTGCTGGAACGTGGGAGCTACAGGTATTTTATTTTCACATTCGGCAACACATTGCATTTACAGATCCGAGTTTGTTAATTAAAATTAAATGATAAATATCTTACATTACTTTGAATGGCAACAGCCTCCTGCCGCGGAGATAAAAATATTTTATTTCGTACAGTGTTGCCACTTCTCGCTTTCAAATCGTTGAATATGCTAATCAAAAATGCATCACTACTTTACAAAATGTAAAATAAAAAATTAAATTCAAAACTTAAGATTCGGTTTTCCAAATGCACATGATCGGGTGGTGGGCTACGTTATTCAAAATCTGTTGCCTCTAGGTACCGTTTTTTTTTTTTTTTTTTTTTTTTTTTTTTTTTTTTTTTTTTTTTTTTTTTTTTTGTTTTTGTTTTTTTTTTACAGTGCGAGAATCTTTCATACATTCATGCAATTCTTCATTATTTAATTTCTTTAAATATAATGCATGGCTCTAATATTTGGTGGTGGTAACAATTTGGCAAGAGATTCAGCGTTTATACTGAACCGAAGCAAAATCCCATTCGGAGATTAATAGCCCCTTTTAGACTAAAAACTGAACATGGTTCAATTACGGAAACTCACTAGCGAATAAGTTTGCCTAGCTCTTGTAGTTCGATTCGAGTTTAAATCCTCATTAATGGGCTAACAGCAGGATGATTTCGTGGTTTTCGCATGCCCTTCATGAATATGTTTGACATACATGTTTTCCAAAGGCATCTCTTCCTTTATGCAGACAGCACTGATGTACTTTCCATAATTTATGCTGCATAATCTAATTGAATACAATCCATTCAAAGTTAGATATTATGTATTAACGCCACCATCTTAGGGAAATTAGGCGCTTTTTTACAGATGAAAAAGTAAAAGCTACTTATCGGGTGCAAGTTCGAAATTTTCGTGCCCTTTTTTTAGAAAGATTCAAAAACTTTCAATATTTATCGCAAGCCGGTAAACAGTATCAATATATGAAGAGATACTTAACAATTTAAAATACAAATTTAAATGAATAAATATTATTTAATAATTCAAATGAATTATTAAAGAATGATTACGCTATACATTAAAAAACAAAATACGCTCTTCTTCAAATCTTTCCGTAATTTTTCTGAGTTATTCTTCTCCCGAAGTACACAGCGATCGATTTTCGCTTAAAAACATCACAGAATTTCGAAGATTTGGTTTCAAGCAATCCTGGGTCGAAAGAAGCTATACAGGAAATTCACTTTCTCGTTGTAACCTTTAGAACATTTTCAGCAAAAATGTGCATTCGCCAGAAATGTTACCAAATTTTCTTCCATTGCAACCAAATTCCACAAGCTAATATTTGGAACTAATAAGACAAAAAAAAAAATCACGCTTTGTCTATAAAAACCGTTGGAACATTTTTTTTATAAACCAATGGCCAAACCCTCAGCCGATTTCGACTTCACCACTACTAGGGCCAGAACTGGTGGTCACTTTACTATGGAGGCACCTAATAGGTGGGCCACCTTTGCCTCCTATGAAGGGACGGACAGTTACACCCATGCCTTTTTTTTCCGGGATTCAAACCCGGGCCCTTTGGTATCGCTGTCGCCTCCTAGCGTTTGGGCGGCCCGTTGGAACTTTGAATATAACAAAAAAAGAAAGCATACGAAAATGGCGGAGCTGCTTGATTGATGGATTGTTATGAGCATGGTTGCCGAAAAAATGGCTATGCGCATGTTTGCCAGAATTGACACATTCTGAAAATTTGGCGACTTCTACTAAAGCGATTGCATTAATTCTTAAGTACCCAAAATGGCAATGTAAATGTTGGCGATAATCTAAATTTTAATATGAAGCTCCTGTTTAATGTACTTTGAGCAGCTTCGTGGTAAAATTTAGGAACAAACCATTTAAATCAAAATAGGGCACTTTAGATTAATAAACGACAGCGCTCCGAAATTAAAATGAATACATAAATAAAACGAGTTTGAATTATCTTCCTTCAAAACAACGGTAAAGTTACTTTGCGATCAAAATTCTGTGCATGCCTTACTATGTAGAGATTCAAAATGATATTCCTAAGCGACCGCATATTGTGTAAGCCTTTGTCCGTCTCTGCGACGCGGTAACGTGTGAAGGATCATACCCGATTAGGAGCTCATTTGCATCGTCTTATCTGCGTATAATGCGTTGCGAAGCGGAGAGGCAAAGCACTGAAGCGGCTTCAACCCTCCCCAAAGTGACCATTAAGGCAGCGCTCTCGACAACCTATTTAGAATGTAATGTCTCTCGTTAAATGAATGATATTTGCAGCAATAAGTCTGTCACGCTGGTCTCCTGCTTTAATAACTACTCTTGATACCGGATGGTAACTCAATTCCTGAATGTTCGACATCTAGCACAGCTCTGTTGCAGTCTTTGAACAGGTATTCATTTAAGGGGAGAGCAACACTGGGGAGTTTGCCAGATACTCGTTAGTAAATTACGCTCATGTATTTGTATTATTTAACCAAGATTACATTGAGAAAGAACGATGCAAAGGCTGTCCGCAGATTTTTTATTCGATTTTGTTTTGTTCTAAAGAAAAATCTTCAGCTTGGAAGTTTTTCAACTGCAGCTATATTTTTGAAAATATAAATTATCGTCTGCTACTCGACAGTTTTATTTTCATGCAAAATGTCGCTTTTAAAGAAGCAATGGATGGTAGGCTGGCTATGTTCGTGTTCTTTCCGAAGAAATCTATTCGTGTCGAGTTATTCAAAAAGGCTGTGAAAGCCAAGTTTTTTTTTTTTTTTTTCCATATCTAAAACTACGATAGGTAATTTTATCAACAAGAAAGCAAAAAACATCAAAGTTTGGCTTCAAGGGGAAATTTGTTCCAAGTACATATTCAAGGAAAAAACGGAATACTTCGAATGTTCCAAAGGTAAGATCAAGAAAATCCGCCAAGTCAAAGGAGAGTTGCATAATCATTAAAACGTTCAGTTTTAACTGTAAACAAAATGATTAATGCTGATTTGAATCTTAAAAAGGCGAAGAAACAAAGTTCAACGTCTTTCTCCAAGACAGATCGCCGAACACAGAATACGCCGCAGAATTCTTTACCAGAGACATTTATCTGCACAAAAATGGAAAAATGTTGGCACAATAGACGAATCTTGTGTGTACTTAAATGACTGAAATAAAAAGAGATCCACTTATTATCATTAAAGACGACGAAAAAATCTTAAAACATGGTTCAAGGAATCTAAAACCTTTTCTAAGGGTTTTACGATCGTTGCTGGTTTTTTACACAACGGCAAATTAAAAATAAAGAGGTCGGAGAAATATGTTAAGATCAACTCACGTATTATTAAAAACCCGTTTTGGTACTTACGTAAAAACTCGTCGACCATTTTTGCCTATTAAAGAAAAAACGCCTAATTACGCGATTTTTCGCCAAAAATAGAAAAGTCTTCTTCAAATACGCTGGGTTTGGTGCAACCTTGATTACAAGTGTTAGTTATTATTCTTGAGTAAGGACTGCTTTTTTTCCCTCTATCACTTGTTTTCGAAAAAAAAAAAAGATTAAAATTTGGAGCAAGAGCATGCTGCTAAATATTTCCAAAGTTATGGAATCTTAACGGCCTAAAAAAATGTGTTAATGGCCACGATATGGCGAAAAATAATGGAAATTTTTAATGAAAAATTAAATATAAATAAGTGATAATGTAATAAATTTGAAAGAAAAACAAGAATAGAAAGTTTTTTTTTCTTGTATTTAGTAAATGGGTTTTTTTTTTTTTTTTTTTTTTTTTTTTGTG
>KK114205.1:604246-631264 GCA_000611955.2 Stegodyphus mimosarum | reverse complement strand
TGTTTTTTTTTTTTTTTTTTTTTTTTTGGTTTGGCGCGATTGGCGCCGTCTCTTGGGGTCGACAGGATTTTACGTAAGTACCGAAATGTGTTAGAAGTTGCTTCTAACAAATTTTCTAAAGAGAATTATTAGGAGTTGGAAAAGATTCGAATCTTTTTCTGCAGAGAAACCAAGAAAACTGCTGTAGCATAATATCTTCATTTAATTATAGAACTATTTTAATTATCAATCTTTATCAGAAAATTGCTCTTTCTGCTATTTTATTAGATCAGACGATTTTAACCGTAAGTTGTATTTAGAACGCTGCGAGTACAAAGTTCCCGCAGGCAACTGTTCTAGTCTACTGCTGTTTAATCGGCCATAATTTGCTAATCATATCATGTCCAATTATACAAACATTTTTTCATTGCTAGAATCTCATAACTCTAAAAATAATTCACTTCTTGCTGTTCTGTAAGAGGCAGGTTTTCCAAATTTTAGTAATTTTTATTAAAAATGCAGCAATAACAGTTATTATTTACATCCCTGTGCATAAAGGCATGCGCATGACCGATTGAGGATCAATCGAGTTTACATCAAACGAAAGCACAGATGTCATGCGTGTAATGTTACGTCACACGTATCCATACTTGGCGCTAAATCGCGCTGCTTGGCAGCAGTTTCAGAATACAATACCACAAAAACCGCATCAAATGTTGCTATTTATGTTCACTTATCTTACAGTAACATCAGTCCAAGCCCACGAAACTCCTCGTGGCAATGAGCGCAATATACGCCTGTTATTGGCAACCGCCTTGAGCACCTTACAGGTGATAATATGATTTAGCTCAATTCCGCCCCGCAATTTTGACAAAAAGCATCCCAGGGAGGGGAACGGGACCGGTGGTCTTCTACCCTTCTCCCCTTCCACCAAACACAAGAGGACTTTCGTTTCGCCGCATATTTAGAGTGCCGCACCGACGCTACACATTTACAAACATCTAAGCCTTCTCCAGGATTCGAACCCGGCCCCTTCAGCACGGCAGTCAGCGACACCAACCACTACACAGATTGGGCGGCTGCCGTATCAAATCACATCAATGTACAATACCGTATCAAATCCGTACTGTACGTCAATACCATGTTATACAGACCTAAGATTATTTTCTTTTCCAATATGCAAGTTAAAACACGTTTACCTAAATTCATAAGACCATATCCTATAAAAATATATCGAAAACGCGTAAATAGCAAACTCTTTCAGCTTGAGCATATTCATATAAGTTCAGCGCTGCTGAGGTTGTAGATATCTGTGCTTGTTTTGAGACAAAAATTGTTTAAATTACGGCAAAAGCGCGCGACAGCTATATGTATGAAAGAAGGGACGCTTTCGCGGAGGTCCGTATTGGCGGAAACATATAAGGAAAACCGATAAACTTCTCACACAGGCTTTTTATCAGAAAATTTGGTACTTCCGGAAAATCCCGTCAACCACAAGAGATGACACCAGTCGCGCCGAACCCTCGAACCACGTTCCCATTCGAATTGACACTCGCTTCGCACAAGCCTTAACGTTGCAACGCCATTGCTTCTCAGTTTTTAAATAAAGTGCCATATCGTGGCCATTAACACATTCTTTTGAGGCCGGTAAGATTCCATAACTTTAAAAATATTCAACAGCATGCTGTTCTGTAGCAAGCAGGTCCCAAATTTTAATAATTTCTTTTTTTGAGAATGCGTAATGGAAGGGAAAAAAGGGAGTCTTTACTTCAGAATAATAACTAACACGTGTAATCAAAGTTACACCCAACCCAGCGTGTTTGAAGAAGAATTTTCCATTTTTGGCGAAAAATCGCGTAGTTTGGCGTTTTTTCTTTAATAAGCAAAAATGGTCGACGGGTTTTTACGTAAGTACCGAAAGTTTCGTACAAAAGGCAACATCACCCTCTTCGGACATCAAGTTCCAAAAGTCGCCCAAGCCTGGAGTCACATTAAATCGCTCATCCACATGGTCTTCTCACATCAAACGAGTGAGCAGCAAAGCATGGGGAGTAGTAGGCTTGAGATTATATCCCCTTCTAAAGGATCAGCTCCTGTCACTTTATCATAAAAGGCAAATTTACACCTCACTGGTCCGGCATCCCACCATCGGGCATGCGGTAAACGCCCTAGAACTATTTTCCATAATGTCAGATCGCAGCATTTATCTTAAAGACTTTCTACAAAGATAAAGACTTTATTTAGTGTGTTTCAAACGTATAAATAGTGTACATAATTTTCGTATTTTTCAACTTTATTATTTTCAACTTTATTTCGTATATTTTACTTACCAGAGACTTTGTGTATCTGCATTTACCTTGACAAAGCTCCAATACTATGAATCTATCAACGTCAGTACAGTAGTACTTGAACTATTTCGCCTTTTAAAAGGCGGTGGCGGATTCCGCCTTACAACTTTTGGAACCAAAGCCTAAAGGCAAATAAAATCCAATGCAGCGGTAAAAGCAAAATCTTGCTATACGCTGCTTTAACAGATAGAGATACCGATATCGATCACTGGTCCGGCGTATTCTTACATACGCCTCGCCTACCTGGGCAAGCGCCACCGAAAGTGACATCTATTTATTTCCTACAAAAAATTCAAGATTCTCAGGATAATCACCAGAGCTCCATAGTACGTTAGAAACAAAAACCTGCATGCCCACCTGAAAGTGGATCTTATTTCTGATTTTCTGCACAGAATAAAAGCTAAATTTTATGATAAAGCTACACAGAACGCGTCCGCCGGCTTTGCAGATATTCTCGCTTACGAAATACTTGAAGACAGGAATAGTAGTCCATTTGCAGCTTTTCTTTTAAACAATGCAAACACGCACAGACAAGATCAACATGCATAACCTTCGTATTAATTTTATTGCAAATTTTGGACTTCCAAAACTTTTAGTAGCTCAAAAGGAGTCACAGGACTGCCGCCATACCCCTGATAGGACAATCTGTCATCGCATCCTCACCCGCCAGTGAGATTTCAGAGACAACGCGTCTCGATGTTTTCTTTATTTTTATTGTATTTTATCTTAAAGTACACACCTTTTTTATGGCGGACCAATTTAATGAACTTATGAGTGAAGCCTCTAGTGGAGCGAGATTCATTCCCACTGTAAACCAGAATATGCAATCAAAGCATCTAACGTAGTAGGCCGCTCGCTCAGATCTGAAGCCGCGTTCGAATTACCAGCGTTCAGCTGCTTTACCGCTTGGCCGGGGTGAGCTTGTTGCATGTTTTGTCAGTTTCATTGTTGCAAATGAAATCTTTTATTAGCTACCAGTTAATTTCCAAGGTTTTATGCATCTATCTGCATCTATCTGCATCTTTACAAAAATTAGATGCATAAAAAATTTAAGTGTTCTCAGTCAATGCCTGTAGATTTTATTCAATGCATATCTCGTACGTTATTGTTTCAAGAAAAATAATGTAAAAGAATTTAAGCAACGGTATTAGAAAGTGGCTAGACTGCAGATTACGGGCCAGTCGCTAAATGAAGCGAAATCGCGCCAAATCTGATAACCTCTTGGCGTCATGAATATCGTTAGGATTTAAGGTTACAGTTTATAGCATTTAAGCGGGCTTTTTGAATTTTCTTCATTTCACTGTGCTTCTAGTAAATTGTGTGAGCGAAATCTGACGTCGAAATAGTTGAACGTGTGGATTTTACTTATTTGATTCGGTTGCAAGATAAGGGCGAAAGATGTGTGATAGAATGGTGCATGAATTGTGGTTTGATTGCGAATATGTACGAATGTCCTAAGTGTAAAAATAGTATGAAATTACTTGAAAGATGCGACAGATTTGTGTGAATGGAGGTGTGTGTCCCTTATATGTGGTTAAGCACATGGTTGAAATGAGGCGTAGAGTCGGTGTTGAATGAGTGCGCCATTTTGAATTTCATCTCCATTGTATTGCTACATTTTAGTGTGAATATTAGCAAATGCGAGTTTCTACTATTTATTATAAATAAAAATTTATTGTAAAAATATAAATTACGTAGTTAAAATTGTTTAACCACTTTTTTTTACTATATTATTGCTCATGTTTCAGTAGATCGATATTTTGAATTTTACCTTCCTTTTTCTTCTGCACTTTTTTTTAAAGTTTTAGATTAAATATGAATCAATGCTTTCCGATCATTTATTGCTCATTTGCCGCTTATTACAATTTCTTATATTTCGTGCGAAAACGTTTTACTCCATTTTGCTACTATCTTAAAAATGGTATATATTATGAAAAGTTTTAATATTGTTGATGCCATAAAATATATAGTTATACACTTTCAAATACTTTATCGTTGTTTTTCTTGAACTTCTGTTTTAGATATTTTTGCGTGTTAACAGGATTCATTCAAATTCGAAACCATCTAATACGGCGATATGATAAGTTAGTGAATTTCTAAAACGCACGAAAATAACCGATTTGGCGACTTTTCGAAAATGCGCCAAACTAGCCAGTAATATGCAGTTTTACCCTAGTAAGCTATACACTAATCCAACGAATGAAATTCCAATTTGCTTGCATAGGTCATTTAAAGACAGCTATTCAGGAGGTTGCTGTGATTGCTTTTGATTTCAGGGAGGCAACAGAAAATCACTGTTATTTCTCTACAATTGTTCATAGTTAAAAAATTAGGAAGAAAGGTTACTTGTTCTCTTACCGGGACCGGAGTCATCGCCAAATAGTTTGCGAAACTCGCCAAGAGATTGATTCATATGAAGTGGCCAATGTTTACTTTTAAATTTGTTACAATGCTTTACATTTTAAAAAGTATAAAATTGGCAACAAGAATACGCATTCTAAAGATGTAACGATCACTTTTCAGTCCAAAGGGGCAATCTGCCCTGAAGAACTATTAATTTCATTTTGGCATTTTACGTTGGTTCGCTATAAATGTCAGTTCACTTTTCAAATTGTTGCCACCAAATATTAGAGCCATGTATTATATTTAAGGAAATTATAATGTAGAATCTGCATAAATGTATATATGTTTCTCGCATTGTGATAAAACGACTGTACCTAGAGCCATCCAATTTCGAATAACGTACGTTTCCACTCGAATGTGCACATCTGGTAGCGCAAATTTGGAATTTATTTTATTATCTATTTCCTATTTTGTAAAACTTTAAGAATATTTGATTAACAAACTCAAAGATTTCAATGCGAGCAATGGCAACGTTGTACAGAAAAAAAATTTTTATCTTCAGCGCGTGAGACTGTGTATCGGAAATTCTAAAGATATCCTCATTTTAAATTTATTTTGCAATAATACTGTTGAACTTAATTTTATGGTTTAAGTAATATTTAATAAATAAAAGTAACCCAGAAAACTTTAAAAAAACGCCTCTATGGGCGTAATGTAAAATCTGAAACCTTTCAGATTTTTGTGACTCCTGTTTTATTATTATTCTTGTATGTTACCATGGATTTAAAAATTTCAGACTTATATAATAATGAGACATCTTCCATACAATTTCTTCAGGAACTAAGAAGCGTTTGCTCCGGAAAAAAAGAACGAAAAACCAAAAATAAAATTCTACTTCAATTCGAAAGAAGCACTGGAATGGAGATGAAGATTCGGATTTGAACATTTCTGCGTTAACCATAAGTATAATTTTATTGATCCCGATACTAGTTATTATACTCAAACTTTTGAAAAGTTATGGAACAATGAGAAACAGGCTTCAGCGCGGCACTGAGCACAACTAGTTACAAACATTTTTATTTGAGTAAATGTGAGGTAGCAGCGTCCTAAAAGGTATATCATTTCAGACATCTTAAATGATATCCGGGTACTTACATAAAAACCCGTTGACCATTTTTGCCTTTTAAAGAAAAGACGCCAAACTGCGCGATCTTTCGCCAAAAATGGAAAAGTCCTCTTCAAACACGCTGGGTTTGATGTAACCTTGATTACACACGGGTTAGTTATTATTCTTGAATAAAGATTCCTTTTTTTTCCATCTATCACGCATTTTCGAAAAAAAATTATTAAAATTTGGGATCTGCCTACTACAGAAAAGCATGCTGTTAAATTTTTCCAAAGTTATGGAATATTTCCGGCCTCAAAAAAATGTGTTAATGGCCACGATATAGCGCTTTATTTAGAAACAATGACGTTGCAATGTTAAAGCTTGTGCGAAGTGAGTGTAAATTCGAAAGGGATCATGGTTCGAGGGTTCTATTATTTTGGCGCGATTGGCACCGTCTCTTGTGGTCGACGCAGTTTCATGCCTCCACATTAATCTTAAATCACTAAATTCCCTAAACGATTTTTTTTTCTAATTTCTTAGGTAAATTTATATTAAAATTTCTAATTGCACGAATAAATGTTATGTTATTTTTCCCTTGGTTTTTTCTTCAACTAAAACCGTATCGTAAATATTTTGACAATTATTTTAATGCTTCGAATTTTTCGGCAGGTCGTCAGCTTTTGGCGATATCTGAATCCGGTCCCGATAGCAAGGTTCCAAAAAAGTAATTTATTTTGATATATAGTTAACCCACACCTATTCTACAGGCAAAAAATGAAAAAGTTGTCGAAGACAGAAAAAACATCCAAAAGCGAAGAAATGAATTTTTTACCTTCCCGCAAATACATTTTACCCTCCGAAAGAGTTAAATAACGCACTCAACGATTACATACATAAAGCGTCATGTATTAATTGCTAAGGCTCGGAAATGCTAAGTGCGAATCGTATTAAGTGCAAATCTGGTGCAAAATGATACTCTTAATTGCATTTAATTAACTAATTATCTAATTTTTATCAAAAAATGGAAAAGCACAACTTTTGCTCCGCTGTTGTTTCAAACAAAAATATTAAACACTAAATGCAGTTAGCTTAGTCTAATTTTTACGGCGAAGAAATCGAAACTCTGGGAGATATTAACATAGTACCTGCTAGAAAAAATATATATTTTCTGTACAAGCGGAAAGCTTAAAAAATCAACTTTCTTCTCCGGGAATCTAAGTGCAGATCTTTCGAGCAGTAGTGACTACACTCCCCCTGCTATACTGAAAAAATACTAGCTCTAGTGAAGAACTAAGTGCCCTTTCGATTGGCGCAAAATTTTGTTCAATTTTGGCGATAAAACCCCGTTTCTGGTTGATATTTTAACTTGGTTTCAGTTTCCTGATTTTTTTTAATTAAAATTAATCTATGTGTACATGGGCAAAGTCAAGGCAGTGCGCAATGCCTAGTTTGTGCAATTCTCTGATTTTTTTAAGTGAAAATAGATCGATGTGTACATGGACTTCGAATTTGTGCAATTCTTTGACGTCTTATATTGGTTATGTGTAGCGGCCATCTTGAAGTTGTGTCTTCATGGCGCCGATCTTGGCGTCAGAAAAGAATCGCCAAAAAAACAAAGGGCACCCAATTGTAAACTTTCACCAAAATACTTTCAACCCCTTATTTATTCTTTACATTCAAGAGTACCACCGCTGTTATGCAGTTCCACCTTAATTCTGTTAGAGAACACATTGGGGAGGATGGATATAAGTGCCTCTATTCCTCTTTTCCTGCCACCAGCCACTCGAGAAGACTTTGGGCTAGTCAGTATTTTAAGTACCACCATACCGCTCATAACCTATACTTACAAACATTCATGTCTTCTACAAGATTGGAAGCCGAGCCTAACAATACGAAAGCTAACATATTAACCCTTTGCACTCGAGGCCTTTTTCACTTGAGCGAATCAGTAACTCGAGACAGTTTTCCACATATTTCGTGAATTTCTTACAGCTAATTTAGGGTTATTTCACACACAATTGAGAGGAATATAATGGTTCTTTTATGGCTGAAGATACTTACGATCCTGTGGTTATTTCTCGAGATATAAACGGTATTCTTTGCGTTATTTCTTCGGTTTCTGTGCACGTTATCCATTCTGAATTTCCTCTCTTATCTGCCGAATCAATGTCGCTTTCATTTTTCACTATTCTATTGCATCCAATGTTCGCCTTTTCACACCTTTTACTTCATCGCTATCTTCATCACTGCTTTCCTTCGCTCTGTCGTCAAGGAATCTATGAATATACGTAATTTTATTCTTCATCAGCTAAAAATGGAATTCATTTTCACTTAAGCAATTTCTTTGTCACATATTCTATGCTTATCGAGTTCCGTAACTTTGAAAATTATATTCCTATTACCACGAATGTCGAATTCGAACTAACGCCGAAGATGCATATAACAGTGAATCTAAGAAACCTATTTATGATTGGCAGTTATTTTATACACATGTATTGTTGAATACAGTCATGAAGCGATATAGTCCAAACCAAACCTAAGTAACTATCGTTACGGCTCGAGAGTTACCTCTCGAGTTATCGCATCAAATTAAATAGTGACCGAGAGTCACCTCTCGAGTGTAAAGGGTTAAAAGTTTATCGAGAAGATGAGAGAGATCCATTCGACCTAAAGCAGGGGGAGATGATAATTAACACATCATCACTTTAGTTCGGGCAGCATTAAAATCCAACAGGTTTTTTTCAGAGCGGAAACGTGAAAAATTAACTATGTTGTCACCGAGAATCGGGAAACGGATATTCCGATTGTTAAATGGGTGGGCTAGCTGTCACACCGGAAGAACACATAAGGAAAGTATCGAAATTCACAACCCACACATAAGGGAAGTACCCAAAGTGACGTAATCTCAAATTCTGCCTGATTTTAGTACAAGTTACCTAGCGATATGAGCTGCATGCTGATCTAATGTGCAATACCCCAACAAATCATGTTTGCAAATTATTAAAGAACACTACTGTAAAGCTAAACAGATCCAGTACATCATCAGCAAACTGCAAATATTTCTGATTGACAGATGCCAAACACATACTAAGCAAGATGATTGCCTGAAGGATAAATGGTACACGACTCCAAAAAAGGGGGGACAGTTCTATATCTCCCATTCTACTGGGCCGATTGACGAAATTCAAATTGAGTTTTATATGTCTCGGAAACGCGACTTAGGATATATATTTGATTTATATTACATAGCTTTGTTCTAATATAAGTATTTTGACACAAAATAGGACTTTTTCTGAAAGAACATACCAATTTTGTTTTTCCGTATTTCTATTCTACGACTCAAATTATGCCTAAATATTAAATTTTGTAAAATTTGCTGCGAAATTTACGCAGAAATTTAAAAATTTAACTTGGCGAATTTTTTTTCAGTTTGAGTCCCTTGGCGAACTTCTTAATTTGTGGCAACCTTTTTTTCTTCCCTTCCATTGTGGAGGAGAGGGAAAAAAGTCACATCGTTCCTACCTTTTTACATTGTGGATGAGAGGAAAAAAGGTCACATCGTTCCTAATTTCAAATCGTTTTAACAAAGTGCATAAACTACATTTTCGTTATTATCGCTTTCAACAAATATGCCAAATTTCAAAACGTGGCAATATATAAATTCACGTATATCTTCGGAAATTTTGCATAAAAAGCTCTAATTGTTTGCAGGTACACTTAGAAATACATCTACTTTAAGTAATTGTAAAACGTTTATAGGTTATAATTCAAAATTTTTTTCGAAAAACATAATAAAAATTATTTAAAATTACAAATTTAAAAAATAAATCATAAAAAATGGGTGAATTTAATTTGGAATGAACCTAAATTTCTAATTCTAAAAAAAGGAATCAAGTAAGTTTAATAAAAAAGAGATAATAATAAATATATACCAAGTTCAATTAACACCGAGGAGCTAAAATTTTTGAGAGCTAATATTTTAAAAACTACTCGTGCGATTTTTGCAAAACTTGGCAGCTTGACATAATTTGAGTCGTAGAATCGAAATATGTAAAAACATTGGTATGTTATTTCAGAAAAAGTCCGATTTTGTGTCTAAATACCTATATTTGAACAATGCTACATATAAATCTAATACACATGTTAAGTCGCGCTTTCGAGACATGAAAAACGCAGTTTGAATTTCGTCAATCAGCCCAGTAGAACGGGAGATATAAAACAAACTGTCTCCCCCCCCCATTTTTTTTCCGCAGTGTACCTAAACACAAGACTTTATGGCACTGGCTATTATTCAAAAATCACAAAAGAAAACCCATGAAAACCTCATGCAAATACCCTGCTCCATCTCTAGAAAACTCGACTACAATCAAAACCCTCCTGGCCTTTTAATGGCCTAGTCCTCTTTATTACTGTGGGACTTGACTTCTTGTGAAGGTTCCTTCCAAGTTTCCCGTTGAAATAATAAGCACCCATGTCACAGTAATGGTTCTAGGTACCTGAGGGAGTCGCGTATGATCCTAAAGGTTTAAGGTTCACACTGCAGCTGTGAAAATTATTCGATAAGTATACTTTCAACTCTATCTATTTGCCTTAGTCATACTCACCTTTTTCAAAAAACAGTGCTATTAAATCCTAATAGATATTAACGCTTATTTTACTGAGGTGATCATATTATAATACGAGCTGACTCAAGCCCACCAGCGGCCGAGCGATAAAGTCGTTGAACACTGGTAGTTCGGTCCGGAGTTTGAACCCCTGCGAACGGGCTGGCTGCATGGGCATTTTCGTAGTTTTCCCGTTTACTTACCTAAAAACCCGTCGACCATTTTTGCCTATTAAAAAAAAGACGCCAAACAACGCGATATTTCGCCAAAAATGGAAACGTCTTCTTCAAACAGGCTGGGTTTGGTGTAACTTTGATTACACGTGTTACCGTATATACCCGCTTATAAGTCGAGATATTTTGGACAAAAAAAGACTTCAAAGTAGGGGGTCGACTTATACGAGGGGCCATAAGAAATTAAAAGAATCGGAAGTTCAAAAATTTCTTTATATAATGCAGTTGTTTTCTTCCCGCACTCACATCGGACGACTTATCAAATAAGTCACTTACTTGAAGTAATTTCATGACTTAAATTATGTGACGAACTAATCACAGAGTTTCATACTTTAACTTTTTTCATACTACAGAGTGGATTAGTTCCGGTCGGCCAACATTTACAAAGGGAGGCAACATTAAAAAGCCACATATTACATTAATTGCTGAGTGGGTTAAAGATGCTTGGAACGAAATACCCTCCGAAATGATTATAAAATCATTTAAAAAATGTTGTATTAGCAACGAACTAGACGCCACGGAAGATGATGCTGTTTTTGTAAGGGAAAATGACGACGAAGGCTCTAGTAGTGATTGTAACAATACAGAGTTCGAGACTGAAAATATGTATGATGACGAGCCAATGACGACAGAAGAGTTCTATTAAATGTTTGGCGAATTTGACCATGAATCGAACGTTGAAGGATTTTGATTTCGTTTATTTACCAAGGTGTTTTTTATCGTATATTTACTTTTTTTTCCCTCAGATGATTTTGAATAAATGTAGTACTTAAACATTTTTCGAAGTTTCTCGATCGATTTCGGAAGTGGGGGGTCGACTTATACGCGGGTTTCTTATTTTCTACGAATTGTTTATGTCGAAGTGGGAGGGTCGACTTATACACGGTATCGACTTATACGCGGGTATATACGGTAGTTATTATTCTTGAGTAAAGACTCCTTTTTTCCCCTCTATCACGCGTTTTCGAAAAAAATATGATTAAAATTTGGGACCTGCCTACTATAGAAGAGCATGCTGTTGAATATTTCCAAAGTTATGGAATCTTACCGGCCTCAAAAAAAAATGTCTTAATGGCCACGATATTGCGCTTTATTTAAAACCTGAGAAGCAAAGGCATTGCAACGTTAAGGCTTGTACAAAGCAAGTGTGAATTCGAAAGAGAACGTGGTTCGAGGGTTCTACTACTTTGGCACGATTGGCGACGTCTCTTGTGGTCGACGGGATTTTTCCGTTTAGTACCGTTTTCTCATATGTAACGTGTATACGAGCCAGTTTCCTTTAGAAAGTCCCCCACAAAGGCATCCTTTCCCTTAGGCAGGTAGCCCTCAAGTGCTTTGCCATAACAGAATAAACGCAATGAGCTGACTGAAAGTATAAACTTAAAGGCAAATATTTGGATGCAATAAGTACAGC
Organism: Stegodyphus mimosarum; assembly: GCA_000611955.2. NCBI lineage: Eukaryota > Metazoa > Arthropoda > Arachnida > Araneae > Eresidae > Stegodyphus > Stegodyphus mimosarum. The sequence goes on along the minus strand of KK114205.1, from coordinate 619,235 downwards.
CCGAATTAAAAGTTAAATACCGACTTCTGTATTTTCACTGCTATTTGATTTGGTTTTCATATTTAATTGTGCGCAATTAACATGAAGGTTAACTTGTGTACATATTTGAAATAGAATTTTTATGAGCCATTAAGTGAAATTCTTTTGTTTCCTTAGAAATAACATTCAGAAAAGGTTTCGCTAAAGAAAAGGAAAATATAAATAGCAAGCTTATAAAATAAAACATTTCTTAAGTAAATTAATCTTTCGTAAGTTGAAAATAAAACTCCTTAATTAAAGGAATTTACCCCTATTCCTTTTCGACGCTTTTCAGCAAATGTAATTAATACGGGTATACATATTAGCGCGAGAAAATAATCGGAGGTCTATAAAGATAACTCTGTGTTCCGGGCATTAATATGAATAGCTTGTAAGTTTTCTTTCATCGAAATTTATTTAATTAATAAATTCGTTATATCACTCTCATTTCTTCACCTTATAAATGTGCAATACTTTGTTTATGTTTTATTAAACATATTACGTAATTCACTTCAGCTAATCTTCGAAATAAGGCAATTTTTCTTCGCCGCAAGACACAACGTAATCTCTTGAGTTTAAGATGAAATACTTATTTCTGTGAAAGTGCCCGTAATAGAATTTGAATAAGTTTCAGTGTGGTAAAAATGCATTATAATTCACAAAAAAAGAATTGTATATCATACTATAATATCATAATAATGGTTAGAGGCTAATTCTAATACTTTATATGAAGTAGTATGATGTTATGTGAATACAAAAATGCTGGTATTAATACAGCATTAGTCAAATTTCTTTCTTAAACAATATATATGCATTAATTCTAGAAACAGATTTCACGTTAAATATTTAATCGTCGCTATGCTCCGATATTTAATTCAATAGATTTGGTTTGGTGTATGTAATAATGGCGAAGCCTCGAGGGCTCTCTGCCTAAGTGGAGGGCATACTAAGGGAAACTGGCTCGTATAGACATTACACGCGTGGAAAGCCACGAAAACGCCCATTCAGCCAACCCATTCGCGGAATTCGAACCTCAGATCGAACTACCAGAGTTCAGCGACTTTACCGCTCGACCGCTGGTGGGCTTTTTAATTCAATTGCAATAAAATCTAAAAAAAATAATTTTGTAACACATAAGAATGCAAAAATTTGAGTTAAAAGTTTACAATTGGGTGCCCCTTGTTTTTTTTTGGGGGGGGGGCGATTCTTTTTTGACGCCAAGATCGGCGCCAGCAAGGCACAATTTCAAGATGGCTGCTACACAAAACCAAAATAAGATGCGAAAGAATTGCATAAACCCTATGTCTATGTACCAATCGATCTACTTTCACCTAAAAAAAATTAGAGAATTGCACAAACTAGGTATTGCGCACTACCTTGACTTTGTCCATGTACACATCGATCTATTTTCACTTAAAAAAAAACAGAGAATTACACAAACTAGGCATTACGCACTACCTTGACTTTGCCATGTACACATCGATCTATTTTCACTTTAAAAAGAATCAGAAAGCTAAAACCAAGTTAAAACTATCATGGTAACCAGAAATGGGGTTTCATCGCCAAAACTGTGCAAAATTTGTTGCCAATCGAAGGGGCACCCAGTTCTACACTAGAGCCAAATTTGAAATAAAGTTAATTATTTTTATTATGAGGTAAAGAGCAATTTTAGGTTTGCACACGAAACAAGTACTTTACACAGTATATATCACGGTTTTCCATAAATATCAAATATCAGTTGTGATTGGTATGTAACCAGTATTTTTCAAAGCCTGTAAAGTCTGTCTGTAAAGTCTAAACTTAGATCAAAACTTCCTTGTGTGAATACAAATAAATTTCCTTTAGAAAGTCTACTTCGAAGAACATCCATTCCTTAAAGACATTGGTTTCATATGCTTTGTTTTAAATCATTTGAGGTAACGCCTTCTTATTACAACTATCTTTCGCAACGCCTTTATCGATTTACTTACACCGGTTTACAGACAATTCATTACCGGCATTCATAATTACTGGCCGGACACATATAAATCCTACTATAGAAGAATTAAAATGGTGCAAATATTCATGCTTTAACACTTTTAAATTTAAACACAAAAGCAGTTTTATAAAAATTACGAAATTTAACTCTGTACACCAACCAATCTATGAGAAAAGCTGCCCAAAATATTTAACTTTAAATTTTCAGATAACTTTCCTTGAAATTGTATACAATCTGCATCAGCTTAGGAAAGGTTCTGGGACGTTAATATATTAAGTAACGAACATTGATACGCGGATTCTCGTGAAGAGTTGGACCAATACAAAATTTTTAGAGATCTTAATTTGGTAAAAGTTTACAATTGGGTCTTCTAGGTAAAAGTTTACAATTGGGTGCCTCTTGTTTATTGACAATTCTTTTTTGACGCCAAGATCAACCCCAGGAAGGCACAATTTCAAGTTGGCCGCTACACAAAACCGAAATAAGAAGTCAAACAATTAAACAAACCCCGTGTCCATGTACACATCGCCCTATTTTCACTAAAAACTTCAGAGAATTGCACATAGTCATTGCCCATTGCCTTTACTTTGCCCTTGTGCACATCGATATATTTTCAATTAAATAAATCAAGAAGCTAAAACCATGTTAAAACTCTCATGGTAACCAGAAATGGGATTTCATCGCCAAAACTGAACAAAATTTTTCACCAAAAAACAAGGGGCACCCAATTCTACACTAGAGCCCTTAATTTTTAGCACAGAATGCAAATGGCAAAGTTCCCTTGGAAAACATTCTCTAAACGAAAGAATCAATATGTGTGTTCTTTGACTAGGGAAAAAAATTAAGAATGAAATAGAGCTATTTTAAAAATCAATAATCAAAACGTTGCATTTCAGAAACTTACGGAAAGCATTTCTTCGCTATTATTATTAAAAACATTAATCAAAGAAAAGCAGCATTACAATAGACTAAAAACAATTTGGTACTCACGTTTTATGCCATCAAAGTTGACTAACATCGGACCAAGAAAGCTGGCAGAGATCCCGACAAGGATTCACCAGCAATCGTTCCTGTAGAATGATTCTTTATTTAATAAAACAATCGGTATTCGAACTGCTTCGTCACTGAGCTTCGTAAAAGGGCTTTCGTAGACTCACTTCGCTAGGCCCTCTAATTTCACTGGAAGTTCTGTGTAGAAGGCTATGAGGACAAACAAGCCACAGATGATTTATTTTTCCAAATCTATTACTGTTGTGTTTGCCATATTCAGTGACCACATCGTGTCCATTAACACATTCTTTTTTTGATGATAGGTTTCCATAATTTTGTAAATAACCCATTCCTGGCTCTTTTGTAAAAGAAAGTTCCCAAACGTTGGTCCTTTTTTTGTTGTTAAGTCTAAGGCACCCCCAACCATTTTGGGACATTTCAGATTTGGGACAATACCTCAGCTACTATTTCGCCAAGCTCGTGAAGCACAAATGTAAAAAATAAACAACGCAGTATGTAATAATAACAATAATACTCACATATCGTCTCTTAAGAATATTTATACGAATCCTTTTTTTCCAATGGCCCGGCCCTCAGCCGACTTCGACTTGGCCATTACTAAGACACCAGACATGGTGGTCACTTTATTATGGAGGCGCCTAATAGGTGTACCACCTTTGCCTCCTATGAAGAGACGGACACTTACAACCATGCCTTCTCCGGGATTTGAGCCCGAGCTCGTTGGTATCGCAGGCGGCTCCCCTAGCCACTATACCGTCGGGACGGCTTATACGAATCCTTATTATTATTTTTTTATCACATGTACTTGTTCCACTGAACAACGGCTCTTTCACACATATTAAGCTGTTTTTTACACTATTTCATGAACATAAACACCTCTGTTCAAGAATACATAAATCTAATGGCAGTGACGAACGATATTCTGGAACCGACGGTCCAGTTTCCAGCACCGAGGGTCTTCTTTTTGCAATTTTTAACATTGCACCTCCAAATAGTTTCATTGTTAACATACAGTTTCACATTATGGCCATTTTCGCATACTCGTTTGTGAGGAATGAGCCAACTTTCTTGAAAAACTGATATGGCATCCACTTCATTACTTGGTAAATTAAAGATTCTTGACATCACATTCACACAAAAAAACAATGGATATATTTTTAAATAAACAAGGCGAATTCGGAAACTTCCTCAAAAATGAGTTACGCAAGAACACGCGGCGAAAGCAAAAATGCAACGAGGTGCTAATGTACGATCACATGACCAGGTATAAGAACACGCAGCCAGATTTTGGCGAGATTTCTCAGTTCATTGGCGATTCGATTTCGCAAGCCGAGATAACGAAGAAGTACCCATTTATTTTTCAAAATGCGAGAAAAAATACAACGATAACAAATATATTATAGCCTTGCCCGTAAAAACAAAAGGTGGTTTATCAAGAAACAATCGAAGTTATATCAAACGAAAGCGCAGATGTCATGAGGGAATCAATTAGATTGGGCAGATTAAGAAACACTTATCCATAATTGGCACTGAATCGCCCTGCTTGGGGATAGTTTCACAGTCGACGGGAAATACGGAAGTAACAAATTTTTATTCAAAAAGAGCGGAATTAATTCCCCCTGTAAACCAGAATATATGAAACCAAAGTATAAAAGCATATGTCTAGACTGCAGATTAGGGGCCAGTCGTCAAATGAAGCGAAATCGCCCCAAATCTGGTAACCTCTTGGCGTCACGAAAATCGTTAGAGTTTAAGGTTACAGTTTATAGTATTTAAGCGGGCTTTTTTAGTTTTCGTCATTCAGATGGTAGCATTTATCTTAGAGACTTTCTACAAAGATAAAGACTTTATTTAATGTGTTTCAAACGTGTAAACGGTGTACATAATTTTCGTATTTTTTTAACTTTATTATTTTCAACTTAATTTCGTATATTTTACTCACCAGAGACTTTGTGTATCTGCATTTACCTTGACAAAGCTCCAACACTATGAATCTATCAACGTCAGTACAGTAGTAGTTGAACTATTCCGCCTTTTAAAAGGCGGTGACGGATTCCGCCTTACAACTTTTGAAATCAAAGCCTAAATGCAAATAAAATCCAATGCAGTGGTAAAAGCAAAATCTTGCTATACGCAGCTTTACCAGATAGGTGAGGTTAGGTTAGGTTATTCAATTACGGCAAAGCACACTAGGGCTATCTACCTAAAGGGAGGGATGCCTTCGTGGAGGACTTTCTAAGGGAAACTGGCTCGTATACACGTTACACATGGAGAAAACCACGAAAACGCCCATGCAGCCAGCCCGTTCGCGGGGTTCGAACCTCGGACCGAACTACCAGTGTTCAGCGTCTTTACCGCTCGGCCGCTGGTGGGCGCTTTATCAGATAGAGATACCGATAACGATTTTCGTCATTTCGCTGTGCTTCTAGTAGATTGTGTGAGCAAATTGGCTGGCGTTGAAAGGGTTGTAAGATAAGGGCGAAAGGTTTGTAAGGTAAGGGCGAAAGATGTGTGATAGAAAGGTGCATGAATTAAGGTTTGATTGCGAATATGTACAAATGTCCTAGGTGTAAAAATAGTATGAAATTAGTTGAAGGAAAAGATGAGACAGATTTGTGTGAATGGAGGTGTGTGACAATTAGATGTGGTTATGCCCATGGTTGAAATGAGCGCGCATTTTGAATTTCATCTCCATTGTATTATTAGTGTAAATGTAAACAAATGCGAGTTTCTACTGTTTATTATAAATAAAAATATAAATTACGTAGTTAAAATTGTTTAACCACTTTTTGTTTTTTTACTATACTATTTATTGCTCATGTTTCAGTAGATCGAAATTTTGAATTTTACCTTCCTTCTGCATTTTTTTTAAAGTTTTAGCTTAAATATGAATCAATGCTTTCCAATCATTTATTGTTCATTTACTGCTTAATACGATTTCTTAAATTTCGTGCTAAAACGCGCGAAAATAACCGATTTGGCGATTTTTCCAAAACACGCCAAACTGGCCCGTCATATGCAGTTTTACCAAACATTTATTCAAAAAAATCAAATTCAAGCTTATTTGAAAATCAATTCGGTTGCCCTTTTGCTATCAAATTATTAGCAGGAACCTAGCCTTCTCTGTGGTATATTGAAAAATACAGAAATGTTTATTTGGTAATACAAACTCCTTATTTTGGCAAATAGTTAGGTTGTTTTATATGAACAGAGTTCTTTTTCTTATCGATTTTAGTTTAATTACATTTTCAGAGATATTAATAATACACTGCCCATTTACAATTTCGCAATTAATTAATTTCTCATTCGCGAAGAACTGCATATTATTATAAAATATATTTCAGAGGAAAATTAGAAAAGTGGTAGTATAGTGCAAACAAAATTTAAACCCTCTATATTCTCTTATTACTATGCCCAAATGTCACAAACTTCAGTGTTATATTTCAACGTTTACAATATTGTCCAGAGCTAGCAATTTCATTCAAATCTCCTCAATCGATAATACACAGAATCTCTGCTTTTCGTGATTCATGAACCCATTATTTTCTAACAAACGTATCTGAGAAACTTACTTCTTGTGTTTCTGTCACAAATCAAAATAAATAAATAAAATAAATGTTCCGAAGAGTATATTTCAACAAGATGTGATGCCAACACCCAGAGTATAAAAGCCTAGTTTGTTCCAATAATCCAGAACATTCATATTTACTATTTCTTCTGTCGTAATCTTGCAGTCGGCTGATATTTCTTGACTTTATCTGTCTTTAAGATTTATGGGCAATTTTCTGATCAGTATTATGTCCGAAATAAAACAAGCCATGATAAATCATGATCCCTTGCAAGCTATATTTTCAAATGCAGTTGCAAGCAGATTTTGCAAGCCATTTATTAAGTTTAAAAATAACCCACTTATTTATCCTACTTTCATCTCTGCATTAAAGAGTTAACTATTAAGCTTTGCTGTAAGCAAACCAAGAAGACATCAGGGAAACTAGACACTGAATTTATTAAAAGCATAAGCATTTGATAATATCGTATTACATAAACTGAAACAAATCTGAAGGGTTCTAAAGAAAGCTTCCAGTTTATCTTTCGATACTGATTTCTCAATATATAAAACTTCTGAGTTTATCAACAACGACTACTCCATATCTTGGTTTGGTTTCGTTTACATGAGTCTGGCAAAGTACTCAAGGGCTATCTGCCTAAAAGGATGGACGCCTTCGTGGACGACTTTCTAAGAGAAACTGGCTAGTATACACGTTACACATGGACAAAACCACAAAAGCGCTCATGCAGCCAGCTCGTTCGCTTGGATTCGAACCCACGTCGGAACTACCAGTGTTCAGCGGTTGTACCGCTCGGCCGCTGGTGGGCCGTTCTATCTGTTAAACCTTACATTAAGATTTTTTTAAATAGGTCTCATTATTATTGATACATACTCAAATAATCTTAATGCATTTATTCTTCCTCGTGTATTAGAAGAAGAATGTCTTCGTGGAGGACTTTCTAAGGAAAACTGGCTCTTATACGCACTTCACATGGGAAGCAACACAAAAGCAACCATGCAGCCAGTCCGTTCGCTTGGAACCGATATTCTAAATATTTTTAGATTTTGTAAATAGCTAACATGCATTTTTTATTGTCATTACCTAACGTCTTGAAAGAAATACATTTAATAATAAAATAAATGCGCCTTCTAGATATTCGTTTTATAATTAGAAAAACCACAAAATTGCCGCCCAAACGGCATAGTGGTTAGGGAAGTCTATTGCGGTACCGAAGGGTCTGGGTTCGAACCCCGGTGAAAGCATGGATGCTTGTAAATGTATAGTGTCTTTGCGGCATGGGGAACTTTAAGTATATGGCAAGTCGAAAGTTCTCTCGTGTGGACTAGTGGTAGGAGAAAGGGGTGGGAGACCCTCGGACCAAACCCGGCGTTCTCTCTCTCAGAATCGGGTTGGAAATAGAAGTCCAACAGCCTTGAGACTCTGGAGACATTCTTCTATGAAATTCATGAAGACACCAATAAAAACCACAAAAGTTTATTTCATTATGGCAAAGAACTCCAGGGCTATCTCCTTAACGAGAGGGATGCCTTCGTGGATAACTTAAGGAAACTTGATTCTTATCCATGCTAGCAGAAGAGGAAAACTACCAAAGCTCCCATGCGTTTGCTATTCGAACCCCGCACCGAACCACCAGTGTTCAGCAATTTTTACCGCTCGGCCACTGGTAAGCCAGAACAACCACAAAAGTAACTGTTTGTGAAATAACTTTAAGAGTTTTTCTTTCAACTGTTTCATACTTGGAACAATGAACAAGGAAATTAAACCATTTACGGCAATAGTAGTCACATTTTATGGTATCTCATAAAACTGCAGAAGAGCCCAAAGAACAATTTCACGACCCCATCAGAACGTCGACGCCTAGGAATATACCATCAATTCACATTTTTTAGGATTTTTAATCACCTTGCGGCCCCACTATAAATGTTCGCGACCCATAGCTTAACTAACACTGAACTGCAGAATTCTAATAGTTTAGGACAATAATGTAGAAAACTAGTTTTTAGAACTAGTTTCAAGAAAATAATGAAGAAAACTAGTTTACGTTTTTTAGAACTAGTTATAGAAAATAATGTATAGGTAAATAAATGTAGATACTTATAGATGTAAATAGATGTAGATAGTTATAGATGTAAATAAATGCAGATGTAGATAGTAATAAATAAATAATAACAATGGAATTAAGAAAAATAACGTAAAAATAATGTAATTAAGAAAATAATGTAGAAAAGTCGAAAACGGTAAGATAATAACGTAAAACATATTTTGAAAGAATTAAAGTTACCTGACAACAAATCATTCAGTGAAGTTTTATTTTTAAAAAGATGTTTGGTAAACGTAAAATTAAAGAACTGCCCGAGCATAAAGGTAAAATCGAGAGAAATAGGCAGGGATATTTTCAAGACATTCATGTCCCTTGGAAATTTCCAATATCAATAACGGTATTTGCTACGGAAAATGCAGCATCAGAGTATGTAATTCGATAACCAATGCAATATAACTTTCCAACCGGAACCGACAATTTTGGTACACCAGATATGTGGTCGTCGCAGAGAACTGACTGTTATTGATATTCAGGTTCGAAGTTCATTTATAACTCAGAAGTATTTATCACTTTCGGAGGGAATGTGAGTAATATATCTGAAAAATGAATACAACTTTTCAGATACAAATAATTTCCGTACTGAATTTCGTTGACAGTCGCATTTTCTGCTAAATACACTCACTTCCAAAAGTTAAGCACGAAGATGTAAAATGCAAAAAAATCAACAAATACTGCTTTGATTGACAAAACACTCGGCAGGAAAGTAGCATATATATTTATGCATAAAACAAAATCGATAATTATATACAGAAATGAAAACAATATTAAATTTTTGTAAGTTATCAGATAATGATATACTGGAGACTCAAACAGAATTATGTATAAAGGGAAAATAAACAGTATAAAATGAAGAAAAACGGACATTAATAGGGTATGTGATCCCCCCTCATCTGTATACAAAGTTTACACCCTGTGACCATGCTTTCAATTAGATGGTCAACCACAGCAGAATTAAGCAATCGCCATTCTTCTTGTAGAGCAGTTTCCAGCTCAATAAGAGTGGCTGGAGTTGGGAAACGTGAAGATACAGCACGGCCGAGAGCATCCCAAAAATTTTCAATGGGATTAAGGTCGGTGGAATATGCTGGCCACGCCATACACGCAATCCTTTCACTCTCCAGGTAGTCATCGACGATGTCAACTCTATGGGGACGCGCCTTATCGTCCATTAAAACAAAAGTAAGGCCAACTGCTGCAGCGTACAATTTCACAATGGGTTCTAGGACTTCATCTCGATACCGGACAGCCGTCAAAGAACTCCGTTTAAAGATGTGCAGGTCGGTGCGATATCCTAATGAAATCCCTGCCCACACCATAATGCTTCCGCCTCGGAATGCGTGATGTTCGGTGATGTTTTGCGACTGATTGCGTGTTCGTTGTTCACGCCATATCCTTAAAGGCTTGTCATCTGGCTCCAGATCAAATCTTAACTCATCAATAAACATGACATTGCCCAGTCAGACACATTCCAATTGACATGTTCCCGGCACCACTGTCATCGTGCCCCTCTTGATTGGACGGATAGAGGAACACAAACTCGAGGTACCCGGGCGTACATTCCACTCATATGTAATCTTCGGCGTACAGTAGCTGCAGATATCGCCTTACCAATGGACGCTGTAACCATAGATGTCGCACGTGTGGAGGTCGCTCTGCGATTCCGCTTGACTACAATAGCAATATATCGATCTTCCGCGGGGGTTGTAACCCTCGGACGACCGGCTATCCGCCTTCGGATAACTGTCTGCGGGGTCTGGAATTGTTTCCATAAACGTGAAATTACAGAATGATGAACGCCAACGAAAAGAGCAACATCTGTGATCGACTGTCCTGCTTCAATGCGCCCCACAGCACGCCAGCGCTGAGAATCTTCCGTTCGTCGTCTGGAAGTCATAGAAACACGTATGTCTTGAAAACAAATTGTACGAAAGTTTTAAACACTTTCTATCAGCACTTACAATCACCTTCTGTAACCCTTCATAAAGCTGGCTTCTTATAAGACTGCCTTTTTTCCATATTTCTTGACATGAAAGCTCGATTGGCTGTTACCTAACATATTTGCATACTTTCATTTACCTCTGCAGCGAATTGCATCCTCTTCAATTCTGATTGGCTTCCGGAAATTAGCATTTTCCTCTCCGTGCTTAACTTTTGGAAATGAGTGTAATCACTTCTACACATGATCAAAGTCGTTCGCAGTGTTTATGAAGTGTCCAACGCAGTGTGAGAGCAATCGAAAAAAAAATATTTTAAATCGTCAAAATAGTTTCTTCTGAACTGGAGTCGAAAACATTTGGTCACCTTAGATTATACCAGATGGATGCTATAAATGAAAGAATAAACGCGTTCTTGATTTAAAAACTTTTCCCATGTAAATATACCCTGCTACACTTTCAATGAACAAAACTGCGCGTTAAAAAATTCTAGTTAATATCGTTTGTCAAACGTACAGCTAGCTTTTGTACGGTTTGTTATAAAATCGTTAAATGAAGTTAATAAAGATCCTAGAATGAAGGTTATGATATGCTTTTCAGTTAGATCCAGAACAAATGCATGATAGAAAGGTCTCAAGTAAAGCAATTAACTCTGTTCAATAAAAATGTGCAGCGTAAAACTCTTATACATATGTTAAGAAAACCGCGAATAAATTTAAGAGCAATTAGTCATATATGTATTCGTCGAGTTGTTATTTTATCTTTCCCAACGGCCAAGAACTTCCTAGTTAAGCTTGTCCGAACCGCTCGGTCATTTAACGATCTCATTACTAAGAACGTTGCGAACGGTGTACCACAAAAGACGATTCATATTACATACGGATGAAGGGGAGGGAGAACACATACGGAACTCCGCTTTACGAGGAATCGCACCCATATCCTCTCTTTCAGAATGGAAGTCAAGTTGGCTAGTTATCATAATATTCATAGTAGCTTTAATTAGGTCAACTTAAGTGCGGTTAGGTATAAGTGTAGAGGCCACTCGTTATTTAACTCGCGTAAGTAGGTATGTCAGGACTGAGTGTTCGGTGCATATTCTTGGAAAACATCTTCGTGACAGCTTAAAGTCCTGATCTTGAACAGGGAGCTGAATGCAGCTATATTCTGTGGTAGAATATTGTGATTAAGTGGTAGAAGAACTGCACTTTAAAGGGATTTAAAATCCTCTTTTATTAAATCAATATTATTTACAAATCACTACACAACTCGGAAGGGATACAGAAAATAAAGACCGCGCTTGGGTCTAAAATGAACAATCAAATTAATTTAAACTAAAGCTAAATAGAAATTAACTAGTCGTTGCTCACAGAGCTATAACGCGAGGTTGACCTCTAAACTAAATGGTGCGTAGCAAGATTCAACTAATACTGACGCGCTTAGAATTACTTAAATGAGCAATAACGTAACAGCGCTACGGCTTAGAATAGCTAATCAGGCGAACGTCGAACAGAGTAACAGTGGTCTGAGGACTAAAAGCTCTCTCACACTGACAGGTTTCTACCTTTCGTTTAAATACTACTTGGCTCCACTTCAAATTAGCATAAAGCTGAAACGCGCGCTTATTCTAACGGGAAGTTGAAATGAGAACAGATAGAAAGAGTCAAATTAAAATAAAACTTTGTTAGTTTAACTAAAACCTTACATGTACACTGCGCCAATAAAAAGAAGTACAGTTGTATACCTCGTTCTACTGGGCCGCTTCACGAAATTCAAATTGCGCTTTTCATATCTCGAAAGCGCGACTGAGGCTATGTGTTAGATTTATATATAGCATTGTCCTAACATAGGTATTTTAAAAAAATCGGATTTTTTTTTAAATAACACACCACTTTTTTTTCATATTTCGATTCTACGACTCAAATTACGCCTAGATATTAAATTTTGTAATTTTTGGTCTGAAATTTACGGAGAAATTTAAAAATTTATCTTGGCGCACTCTTTTTTAGTTTGCGCCAAAAATAATTTCATTTGGCGAGCTTCTTTATTTATAGCAACCTATTTTCCTTTACCTTTTTTTCACTGTACAAGAGAGGAAATAAAAGTCATCGTTCATACTTTCAAATAATTTTAACAAAGTGTGTAAATCACATTCGGCGTTATTATGGCTTATAACAAATATGCGAAATTTCAAAACGCGTCCATATGTAAATTCGCGTATATCTTAGCAAATTTTGAATAAATATCTGTATTTTTTATACATATGCTTAGAAATACATCTACTTTAAAGCGATGGTAAAACTTTTAAACGTTATGATTTAAAATATTTTTCAAGAACTTTATGAAAATTATTTAAAAATAGAAATTTTAAAAATAAATCATAAAAATTGGGCGAATTGTTTTGGATTGAATCTAAATCTTGAAATGTGAAAAGAAGAATTAAAAAAGTTTAATAAAAAAGACATAATAATAAATATATACGAAATTCAATTAACATGGAGGACTTAAAACTTTGATAGCTAATTTTTTAAAAACTATTCGCAGGATTTTTACAAAACTTCGCCCTTTGGCATAATTTGAGTCGTAGAATCGAAATATAGGAAAAAATGTGTATGTTATTTCAGAAAAGGTCCAATTTTGTGTCAAAACATCTACGTTAGAACAGTGCTATATATAAATCTGATACATATCCTAGGTCGCGCTTTCGAGACATGAAAAACGCAGTTTGAATTTCGTCAATCCGCCCGGTAGAACGGGAGATATAGAACTGTCCCATTTTTTTTTTGACAGTATACAAGTTCCTTACACTAATTACCTAGATTAACAGTGCCTTCTTAGGGCCCCCGTGTTATTCCAGTGCAAAGGTGCTACTGTTGTCTGGTGTAACCGACACTGCAAGCTCTGCCACCGATGGCAATGTCATCAGTTGTCCCGTCTTATGTTCGGACGTTGAAACGTTTATGGTACATCATTTACATTCGATCTTTACGTAGCTGTTGCATGATTTCAATAACATCATAACAAACTTGATCAGATTAAATATTTGTTCTCTACAGTTGGATATTTTACAGTTAAGAACGTCTAATATATGATAACAGTTCATACAAATTGTTCACTTGTACATGACATGTATTTAATGGTTACATTGTGATTACTTAATTACTTGGTTCGCATCATTTACACACAGTGGTTACCGTATAATAACACTACTACTTAAATACTGACATTTTTGGACAGATTATAAGGTATTCCTCCTGCCTGCTTAGTGTAACGGTCAGCACACTCGGCGCGTATTCGAGAGGTCTGAGATTGAAATCCCGGCGAGGGCACTGCTCATTTCATATCTCTCTTGCTTTAAAAAAATACTTAATGTCTCTGCAGTGGCGCCCGAACTAAAAAGGAGGTGAATGATGATTCTCCACCACCAGGATTTGGCGATTATGTCCCCTAATCCTCAGTCGCCCTTTAAAAGGGGGAGTATATAAGGTATTTCTCCCGTCTTAGCATGCCTTCCTGATGTAATGATCAGCACACTCGGAGCGTATTCGAGAGGTCCGAGGTTAGAATCCCAACGAGAGAATTCCTCATTTCACATCTCTCCTGCTTTCAAAAAATACCTAATGTCTCTACAGGTCAAGCAGGTAGTTTGTGAATCTATGTTCAGTTACTGAACATTCGGTAGGCCTGGACATGCAGTTCATGTATTTTGTTCACTTACCAGTGTATAGGCACAGTGGTCATAAAAGGAATACACTGATGTTTGAAATGTTCATACGCACACAGTTGCTTCAGCACTGTTGCACTGCTGCCTAAATATTAGCATGTGTTTTTTTCATTTATGCAGTGCATACATGCAGTTGTTATAACACAATTGCACTGATATTAAATTCATATATTTTATATACACAGTGGTTTTACAGTGATAACACAAATGCTTAAAAAAGCTTTGATTTTGCTTCAAATTTCTCCGTCGCTGAAGAGCTGTATTAAAAAACGAATATAAAATTATTCTTGGCCTTTAATTTTACACAACTGACGTTGATTACAACTACTAACGCTTTACAGAAAAAAGATGTTTAAATAAGAGGGCGATGACATAAGGATATATTTAATGTATAATAAATTGGAAACTTCTGTAACTGCCACTGTAACTGAATGGTTCTTATAAAGAGTAGTATCGGTTTAGCGAGCGAAGGCTGTTAAATGTTATTGTTAGAAATTGATATTTCTTCCTAGACATGTAAAATGAGCATGAGGTGAGAATTTTTCGCATTATACATATTTTAAAATTATCCTGAAAAAGAAAATCTTAAAATAGTATTAACGTTCTATGCAATTTGATACGCAATATAGTTAAAGAAAACTGAAGTAATATATA
>KK114205.1:576972-604122 GCA_000611955.2 Stegodyphus mimosarum | reverse complement strand
TAATATTTGAATTTAACAAAATTTCTATTCGTAAAAAGCAAATTAAAGTAAAAAATTAATTATAGAAACAGGTTTAAAAGAAATTATAAATAATTTATATTGCTGCGCACTAATCTACAATATCATTTAAATTCTGAGAACATAAGTAAATTAAGTGCAAGTATCAAAATCTATTAACAATTATTACAATTTTATATTTGTTAATAGATTTTGACATTTAACAAATATAAAATTAGTATAAAATTTTATATTTGTTAATAGATTTTGATTCTTGCACTTAATTTACTTATGTTCTCAGAATTTAAATGATATTGTAGATTAGTTCGCAGCAATATAAATTATTTATAAGTTCTTTTAAACCTATTTCTATAATTAATTTTTTACTTTAAATTGCGTTTTACGAATAGAAATTTTGTTATATATATATTATACTTAACTTATAACAATATACTTTAAATAAAGCTAAATAGAGTATTTAAAGTTTTTAATTAGTCCAAAGGAGCAATTTACCCATAAGAATTATTAATTAATTTCGTTTCGGCATTTGCCGTTGATTCATTATAAGCTTTGTTTCACTTTTCAATTTTCACTTTGTTTCACCAGATATATCGCCTGTTTTACATTTAAAAAAATTAAACAATGAAGAATCTGCATAAATGTATGTATGTTTCTAGCAATGTGATAAAACAACGGTACCTAGAGCCATCGAATTTTGAATGATGTAATCCTAATGCGAATATAGGCATCTGGAAGCCGAAATTTTAAATTTCTTTTATTATCGATTTCATATTTTGTAAAACATTAACGAATTATTAATGAACAAACTCAAGGATTTCAAAGCGAGCAGGGGCAACGTTTTACAGAAAAAAACATTTTTATCTCAAGCGCGTGAGACTGTGTATCGGAAATTCTAAAAATATGCCCATTTTGAAATTATTTTGCGATATTGCTCTTGAACTGAAATTTTATGGCTTAAGTGCGAAGAACATGATATTTAATAAATAAAGGTAACACACAAAATGTTAAAAAAAACGCCCTTTTGGATGTAATTTAAAATCAGAAACCTTTCAGATTTTTTTCCCCTTTTAAGAAAATTAAAATAAGAATTACGAATGACTAAGTCTTTACTCAAATAAATTTTTAAAAAATACAAAAATTATGAAATAGCTTTTCTGAGATTAGTCTGATTACGCAGTTAGGAGTTTTCTTTCGTGATAGTTTAACTCTACATTTAGCTCAAATATATTACAAACTAATTATTTTATATATATACGAAGAAATTTCAATCACGTTTGAAGTCGATTTAAGCTTTATTTTCTCTTCTAGATTAATTTCTGTTTAATATAGCACGTTTTTCGGCTCGTAATTATTTACAATGCGAAAAAATTATCTAATCAGCATCTTTAACACATTCCAAAATCAAAGAGAAGCAATATTTTATACAAGACCTGAAAACTAAAAGCTGAGAAGATTTGGTTTGTAAATTCAGCATCAAACATAGAAGTAATAAAGTCATTTTAGAAACTTCCGTATTCTTATAATTCCACTGACGTCATTTCCAAAATTATTCGTATGAAAAATGTTTTGAGTACGAGATCACTACGAGAAATATTTCGCCGGTGAAAAATTCTATTGTTCCAGTACTTTCTAAGAAATAGGTGGGAACGCTTATGCACGGTGAATGTTAAGAACAATTGTGAAGAATTAGGCTTTTAAAGCTGTGTCTTTCAGTACAACTGACATTCGGAAATATCTCGAAGATACATTTTCTGTTAAAAATGTGTGCTCAAAACGCTGCATTCAATTAATATTTAAATACAAGTTATTGTAACTGGTACCATATATAAAATTATCTTCAAATAAATACACAGATGATATTTTGAGCTTATATTCTCGAAACGACTATT
The DNA here is from genome assembly GCA_000611955.2 of Stegodyphus mimosarum. Classification (NCBI taxonomy): domain Eukaryota; kingdom Metazoa; phylum Arthropoda; class Arachnida; order Araneae; family Eresidae; genus Stegodyphus; species Stegodyphus mimosarum. Next base: position 602,215 of record KK114205.1, on the reverse strand, counting down.
TGTATCATCATTTTGTAGAGACATTAGGTATTTTTTGGGAGCAGGAGATGTGAAAAAGGAGCAACGCCTTAGCCGGGACTCGATCCACGGACCTCTGGAATACTCGCCGAGTGTACTTGACCATTACACCACGGAGGCATGAGAAGAAGGCGGAAGAAATACCTTATAATTTCAGAATATCAATGATTAGTTTTGTGTACTTGTAAAAAAGCTATTTCCAGGGTGATAGTCTTTTGTTGGTTTGAATATATTAAATAAACATGGATAAGAAAATTGAAATCAATTTGAATATGGTTCACGTATTACGTTTCCATGATAAAAATACTAATTTATATCGTAATGCGAATTTCATAGAGAATTTTGGAAATTGCAGGGAATTTTCCGCATTTTATGCATACCAAATGTTTGTAAGATTACAATATAAATTCTCGATTTACAAATACATTTCTTATCATTTTCTCATTTCCATTATAATTCCTAAATTATTTTTTTCTATTTAAGTAATTTTAGCGCTAATATAAATCAATGGTATTATAAAACTTCTTCGGAATTTATATAAAATTTTTATTAGAATAGCTTCTTAATCTTTTGTCAGGCAGGAGTAAACATCTCCACAGCATGTACGATCCCGATTTAGACGAAGATGAAAATGTTTCGTTTTTAGTGGCTGTCCCGTATTCAAAAATGAGTACCAACTAATAAACTAATATAAGAATTTCAAATCGAATAATATAGTGCAAGTATGTTTCATATGAAGAAAAGTTTACTGGACTTGTGGAATATGAAAAGAGACAACTTCCTAAGCAATTTTAAGTCGCCATATATTGCATTGTTAGAGCCAATGTCATAACAGATATCAAAAGATAATTTTCAAAATTTAAAAACATGTTTCAAGATCACAGACACTGCTCTAAAATAGAAAATCTATGCATATATATTTTTCAAAATGCCACTCTTTTATATGGGACGTTCTTTCTCATAACGGCAGTGACAACAAAGATTACTTTACAAAGAAAAGCACCAATTAGCTCTGTACTTCACCCCTCCCCCCCATGGTGCAGCTTTAGCAACCTTTTCAATGGTGAAAAAGCTAAGTGACCCACGGATTTTGGCAGTTCCCAACGAATGTGTAAGTTGCAAATGTTTGGTCATTGGAAATAATAACAATATTAAATGTTATTTTGTTGTTGTTCAGTTCTTTTTATTCTCGAAAATATAACTTTTACTCGGTTCTATACCAAATTCAATGAATAATTCCTCGAAAGATCGATCCGAGGGTCCCTCCATTCTCTACCTGCAACCTTTCGAGAGGACTTTCGGCTCGACAGTATTTTAAGCGGCCCCGTCTTGCAAAAGTATAATATATTTACAAATTATCATGCCCTTTTTCAACATTTAAACCCAAGGCTATGGCAGACTGCTGTCCTACTATCATTCCAACAGATAGGCTCTCAAACATCTGTTAAGGCTCATCCGTAAAAAGGCGCTATTTTGTCGTCCTGTAGACAGAGAATCGCAGCAATTAACACTTTTTTTCTGGTTGAAAATATGCTCCATATACCCTGTCTGGTAGAAGATGCTCGTGGCCCTGGCTAACAGTAGACATTTACTACCCCTTTTAGCTATGATGAATTCGTGAATCTGATTGAAGGATCCTCAGAGATTAGAAGTACTAGAAACCATAACAACATATCTTTACGATAATTAGTGTTAGTTCAAGATGAAAACACAGAAGAAGATAATATTGGGAAGCATGGTTTTATACTTTCCAGAATCTAGTACACCGTTCTACTCTTATGCAGTGCAATGATAAATAAGCAAGGGCAAAGCAATCGCGTAAAATCTACTAGAACTGAAAAAAATAATTTTAAAACACTGTAGAGTCGTTAGGTTATTCGGAAGTAGGAACACATGAAAAATGAGCAATGCCCTCACCGGGACTCGAACCTGGACCTCTCGAATACGCGCCGAGTGTGCTACCGTTACACCACGAAGGCATGCAGATAAGAGAGGAAAAATGCCTTATAAAAATTGTAACCGTGATTAAGAATGCACTCTATTGGCAGAAAGCTTCATTAACTATGTAGAGACATTAGGTTATTTTGGAAGCATTAGACATGAAAAATAAGCAACGCCTTCGCCGGGAATCGAACCACGGATCTCTGAAATACCGGCTCAGTGTGTTGACCATTACACCACGAAGGCACGCTAAGAATGCGGGAGATATACCTTATAACTACATTGATATCGTGAAGCTAGATATACAGAGGCTGTTCGCACATTATTTAGACGATGTATATTGTATTCACAAAACTAAATTACATAAAATTATTGTGTTTTAAATGTTCTATTTGACATCCTTTATTCTGAACTATCTTTCGACACCGCAATTTCCACGATAATAATGCCTTTTCAAGTGTCAGAAGAGGTATTCTATCCCATTCCTCCCGAACAGCTTTCCAGAGTCCTGTTAGGGTTTGGGGACAACGTTTCGATAATCCAGTTTTTAAAAGTCCGAAAGCACAAAAATCCATAGGTGACACATCGGGAAATTTAGTAGGAATATTAGTGAAGGGTATGGCTTTGATACTCGTTTTTTGTTCTATTTCTTTTAGGAAATTTACAGTGGGTTTTGATGTGCGACTGTTAGCTTTGTCCTGATGGAGTCTCACAGATGGATGGCACTGTGGGTAAAGCGATGGTATTTCATTCGGAAAAATTGGCGATAAAATATGTTCCCGATAGTATTTGGATTAATCTTGATACTGTGGGTAAAGCGATGGTATTTCATTCGGAAAAATTGGCGATAAAATATGTTCCCGATAGTATTTGGATTTAATCTTGACATTTTTTTTGCACTCTCTTTATTTTTAGCTTGCCATTATAAGAAAAACCAGCAAGAATCATGAATCCCTTAGGAAAACTTTCTTTCGATTGTTTGAACCATGTACTTAAATTTTTTTCTCCCCTTTTATGATAATAAATGGCTCCTTTTTTGTCACAATCATTTAAATACACCCATGCTTCATTTATTGTGACAATTGTTTTCCATTTTTTTTTTTGGATAAGTGTTTCTCATATAGAATTCTGCAGCGTGTCCTTCGTCGAGCGATATGCTTTGGAAGAAGATGATGCGCATTGCGTTTTTTTGCTTTCTTAAGATTTAAATCAAGGTTTATCATTTTGTTTACAGTGGACACCGAGCATTTTAATGATTTTGCAACTGTCCTTTGACTAGGGGAATTTTCTCTTAACATTAAACAACGTACCTTTGCAATAGTCGAAGATGTCCGTTTTTTCCTCGGATACTTGTTTGGAATTTTTGTCGCACTCGAGGCTCCAATTTGACGTTTGTTTCCTTTCTTGTCGATGATATTACCTATCGAAGCTTTAGATATCAGAAAACCATGACTCTCACATCGTTTTTGGATAACGGAGTATGCATATTTCTCTTCGGAAAGAGCGTAAATGTAGCCTTCGAACCACTGCTATGTTAAATTCGCCGTTTTAAATAAAAACAAAACTTTCAAGCCACAGACAATCATTTTGACTCTTAAAAACATAGTACAATTGCAGTTACTTCTTTTGCAGCAAATGATTTTTTATTACCTCTTACCAAAATCGTCTAAAAAATGTGCGAACAGCCTCTGTATTTAACATCTTTACCTTCTTTGTTTACTTACTATAAGAAACAATGTTATTTCCTCTACACCTTATTTTCGTGTTAGCAGCCTATTATTATGTCGAACAGCACGTTCTGTGTCGTAATAAATTTTAAATGTGTAACGTTCCATTATGTTAACCTAAAAACTTACTGTGATTTAGTGCTTTACCATCACTTCTTCTTCTCGCTTCCCTACCAGAATACAAATTCAGTTAAGGATATTTAAGGCGAGGTTTCTAGACGGTAATTCAGAGCGCGTTTCTGACTGAGGCCAAGTTACTATGTTTTGCTAACTCGGGTAAGATTGTAATCTTCGGCTTTGCATTATAATTGCTGACATTTAAATTGTTCCGCCGGAGAGAAGTTTGAGCCAACTTCGCGTTACGTAAATTGTGTAGTCTTCGACTACTGAACTAATTTTAAATCTCGCAATTGACTATTACTTTAGGCTACACGGTCAAAAGTGGCTGGCCGATTTTGTCGAGCTTCAGGCGTACATTTATATTCAAGTTCTGATTTAATACAAACGTTTATCAAACCTTCATAAGACTTTATTTCCTCTTGTCAGCGGAGTTTGAACTTATGTTACCAAAGAGCACCAAACTTTATATATGTGTAAGAATGAACATACCTTAATACTCGGAACTATGAATACACAATACATAAGTTCGAAAAGGCTTGAAATTTGGAACATAATTTTTAAATAAATGAAAACTATCAGTTTATAGTCTTGTTCTTCAACATTTATTTTTAATTCATGATGTATTTAAGATTAAAAAAATCAAACTTTTTTTCATTTATTTTTCGATTCTTTTGCAGTTGTATCAAAGCAGTAACCTTAACCGTACCTTTAAACATTTGTGCCTCTATATCTCGAAGTATCTTTTGACACATCCTATTTAAAAATCATATTTTGCTTTATTTTGAAAGTCTGCTTCTATAAGAGTCTACGTGAATATTTTTTCCTGTTGTTTCTTGACAAAAGCATGATTGTCAAATAGAAAGAACAGGATGTACAGCTGCAACATAAACAAATGTCAAGTTTCGTCTAAATGCTGGCAGAAAATCTGAGCGGTGTCATACTGCTTGTACTGTGTACTATCTCACATGTTCGATTTGTTAGTTAACTGTAATGAAATGCACCTTTCTGTTAGTACTATCCCACTAAAGAATAGTTTTATTCTCGAGACCATCTCTTATTAGCTAAATAAAACAAGTGATTAAAAGTATAATTAAATATACAATTTAAAAAAAGGATTTTTATATCACTAATTATAGTTATATTTAGCTAGCGGAAGAACCCAATGCTAGTTAAGTTAGATTGAGAGTAATGCATCTAACAATAGAGAGATTGATACCTCTGTAATCCTTCTCTAAGAACGACGCAAAAAATACGATTCATAGTCATACATTTTTGAGTCTGATGCGATATAGAACTTGAAGTCATCCGTAAAGACTGATAGTCAGCCGTCCATTGATCAGGCGTCCAGTGGACATGTTGTCGTGCCCACTGCGAACGGTCCCTCCTATGGCGTGACGTGAACGGCACGCAAATGGCTAGTCGCCTCGAGTACACACCACCTTCGTGAAGCCTTCTACGTACAGTTCACGTTGACACCAACCTTCCGGTGGCTGCAGCAAGGGAGGATCTAAGAAGATCGGAGTAGCGGTTCTATTCCTGTGCGCGCCTAATGTCAAATATTAGTCATCGGCGTTCGTCGTAGCAGTAGGCCGTCCTTGGCTGAATCTCCTAGATGCCGAATCTGTGGTTCGAAATTGCCTCCAAAGTCTATGAACCACAGAAGGGCTCACATTTAACCATCTGGCCACTTCTGTTTGTCTTTGCCCGGCCTCTCGTCTCCCAATGGATATCTATCGTAGTTCTGTAGGCAAATGATGCCTGGAGGTCATTGTTACCAATTGGCTATCTCAGATTTCTGATGTCACTGTCACAGTGAAATATGTGGGCTTGCTCTCAGACATGGACTTTTATGCTCCTCGGAGATGACGTATTCCGATTGCAGTGCCACTAATTTGCATATTGCAGTTTTACTCAGCTACTCTTACTTGGCAACATATTCAAGTTTTACACGTTTTGGCTTAATTTTGAGGGACTTATCGCTATTTTTGTGCTTTTTCCTTAATTTATGATAATCAGTGTAGTAATGTCCAAAAGGACAAAGAGATATTTATGTCGAGAAAAGACGCGGAAAAACTATGTAACGACTTATGTTCATTTAGTTGATTGTGGTTAAGTACACGAGAGCTATCTCCTTAAATGGAGAGATACCTTCGAGGATAATTTTCTAAATAAAACTGTTTTGTATTTATGTTACGTGTGGAGAAAACATGAAAACACCCTTGCTGGCCAGGCTGGGGTTGGAGCCCGAACAAATGGCTCAGAACTCTATCCATTTGACGAACAGTACGCCATATTTTCTTGATTTTAATTAAAAATCGAACACTTTAACTGTGCACATTAACTAATTTTCTTCCAAAAAAAATATCCAACCCGAAATCAGATGTACTGGAATCTATCAAAAGTTTTCATCTATAGGGCATTGAAAAACTACCTTTCTATACGGAATTGTACGTCCATAACGATTTAAGATGTCCTCAAATTATATACACATTCGGCTTTATGCCCAGGACGAAACTATGACAGACGCATACAACAGTGTTAGACATACTTGTATATATCGTAACAAGTGTTTTAATTGGGAAGGCAACTGAGAGAAGAAATAAAGTTACAATATTCCCCAACTTGTTATATACAGGGTGAGCCACACAGCTGCTACCACTTAACATAAATGGTAATTAAAGAGAAGTTGAGCAATGTACTTCCTATTCCTTTCAATTTACTACTGGAAATAAAATCTGGTTCATATGTATAGTATTGGCACTACGAGAATGCTTTCTTTTCTTTTTTCATTCATGGTCGCTTGACATCACGCAAAGCCACTTTTGGTTATAGTGGATGGTGACAGACTGTATTTGTGCTGTGAAACCGACAGACCTTAATGGCACTGTCATAAAATTATAAATGTGTATCAGTGTTTGCCGCTATTTCTAACCATGTAGTGGAAAACATGACGCAACGAATACTAAATGTTGCCACGAGATTGACGGTGTTCACTAATTTAAATAAACTGAAGCCAAGTTAATTTAAGTAAACTGAAGCAAGATCTGTATCCGTACGATACACGTTACATCATTACAGCAATGAAAATTAAAATATCTGTTTAAGTGGTAACATCTTTGAGGCCCACCTACTATATCAAAACATTTCCCTTCACTCTTATCATTATTTTCAAGCTCTCGGAAACCCATTAAAAATATCCTTTCTCTATCGATATCTTAATCATATGCAAACTAGCAAAGAAGTCAAAGCGAATCTCCCATATTTATTGTTTTTATGCTTAAAAGAAATCAATGCTCAGATATGAAATAAAAATATCTCATATTTTCAACCCCAGCTGAAATAAAATCGAAGATTATTCTTATTATCTTCCAAGATCAAAAAAGAGAATGAAAAGCGAAAAGATAAATTAGAAGGGAGTTATTAATAGCGTACTTCGAAAAGAGAAAACTTATTTCTTGTTTTACGACCTGTTATAAGTCACTTTTTATATCTAGAAGCTCCGTTTTTCCGTACCATTTAATTTCCTCGAAAATCGTATTTGCCGTCACATTGGTCTACGTCTTTTAGATACTGCATCAAAACTTAGCTCTTGATAATATTTTGTTTTATCTGTGGATATTTTCCTGGACAAAAGAATCACACAAATAAGTGATGTCTCTCGCCTATGACCTCCAATACCGCTTGCCATATACATCTGTAGTTTAGAATAGAAGCTGAATGGAAAAATTTAGAAATAACGTGAATAACGTTTTCTTTAATTGTAGATTTCTTAATTCTGTGATGGAAAAAGTGTGTCCTTCCTTTTCATCATATACAGATTGAGAAAATCGGTAAACTTTTCGAGAAAGTACGGAAAAGGATTATTAAAGTACAGGCAAATTCTTCAGTAAGCTATTATTCTTAATTTTAAATTTAACGTTATTTATATATGTCCCACGGAATTTCTTTTGTAATTTAATATACATAATTGTGAATAAATGTTTTGAGTTAACAGGATGTTCAGTATTTCATTCTAAAACTGGCAATTTGCTGTTTGGGACAAATCAGTTAACAATTAAATTTTGTCTTTAGCAAAATTCTTTGTTTCAGTTTCTTCAAATTTTATGTGTTTGTTTCAAATACGTGCAAAATTAAAGTTATTATAATGCATTGGATATTCGCAAAATGTTTCAGACTGCCAGACGAAAGCTAATAAAGCAAAAACCGTTGCAAATTTAATACTGGGAAATATATATTCTAATCAACTTTGCCTATTTCGTTAAAATATAAATCTGCAGAATCTAGAAATAGGTAAGTTCTTTACAATAAATATAGATACAAATATTTTATATTCACAAAGAACATTTTTTATTATTTCAGAGACGAATTTTCTTCCTATAAATTTCAGCGGTCGAACGCTTTCTTCCTTTCGCTTAATTAAAAACTGTACCTGAGGTATAACTAAATAAAGTTAGCCTTTGACATTTACCTCTAACTAAGAGGAAATGATATTATTTATGAACATAAATAAGAAGTGAAATGTTTTGCCATAAAATAAATTTTATCTTTTTATTGATCAATAACTGCATTAGCAAGCATAATGGAAATTTTTATTAGCAAATTAGTTATTTCTATTTTATATACTAGGAAAGAGAATTAATATATTCAGTTAATGCTTTTTGGTCACGATGAATACAGACAGACATTCATTAAAAATAATTGATAAAAACTTTATGAACACATAAAACGTCCAGTTATAACAAAAACCAGGCTTTTTGCAGGATACCAAAGTATTATTCAAAATAATAAACTCAAATTAGCAAATATGATATGTAATGTTACATGCATAAATAATTTCTTTCACCTAATTGAATGATTGTGGTTTTATCTAAAAACATATCCTAAGAGGATATTTATGAAATACTGATTCTACGTTTCTTTATGTAGAAGAGAATTTTATTAAGTTAATCTCATTAAATCTGTCGTTATCTAATTATTGCATTGTTAGTAATTTCCTTACCCCTCAAATTTTAAATAAACTTTAGCATTTATGTAGCATTAGAAATGTAAAGCTGTTTACATATTAAAAATAAAAATGTGAAAATTATTTGTTCGGGAACTATATGAAATTTAAGTCGTCCTCTTAGTATTTTGCGTTTTGCGTATTTCTATTTAATCATTCGTTACAAGTTGTACATAATATGTTGTTCCTAATTCGAAGCTTATTATCAGGTTATTATTCTAAGTTCCATTTCAAGAGTATATATAACATTTACAAATTTTATGTAAATTATACAGAACGGAATTTATAAAATAAAACTAGATTTTTTAAAGTTCTAATTTTCATAGAGATTAAAGTATAGTATTTTAGAAAGCTAAAAGAGTAGAGAATTTGAAAATGCAAAATTCCCAAATCAATATTTTTTGAAGACTTTTGGCTTCCAACACCCCTTAATCATTCGTTACAAGTTGTACATAATATGTTGTTCCTAATTCGAAGCTTATTATCAGGTTATTATTCTAAGTTCCATTTCAAGAGTATATATAACATTCAAAAATTTTACGTAAATAATACGGATAATTTTTGTATTTCTATTTAAGCATTCGTTACAAGTTACACAAAATATGGTGTTCCTAATTCGAAGCTTATTATCAGGTTATTATTCTAAGTTCCATTGCAAGAGTATATATAACATTTAAAAATTTTATGTAAATTATACGGATAATTTTTGTATTTCTATTTAAGCGTTCGTTACAAGTTACACATAATATGTTGTTCCTAATTCGAAGCTTATTATCAGGTTATTATTCTAAGTTCCATTTCAAGAGTATATATAACATTCATAAATTTGACGTAAATTATACGGATAATTTTTGGTTAATTATTTATAAGAATACGATAAAAAAAGTTACTGCCATTTAATTGAGAAGATCAGAAGTAGAACTTACGTATAATTTCATTTTTAAAGTTCTAAATGTGTTGTAGAATCAGTAACAGAACTTAAACGAAATGTCGTTATTATTTTCCAAAGCAGAGCATGCGATGTTTTGTTCTACGTAATCTCAGTAACTACTTTTTCTACACATGGGAAGAAATATTTCCACTTAATATAGATATACGAAGTTATATTTCATCTCTAAAGGGCCAAGAAAGCAAACGGCAAAGTATTTACCGTTTATCACAGACGATCGAGATACTGCAATCAATAAATTTAAAGAAAAAAATGTACCTTTTGCGGAAGACAGCTGATTGACCACTGCAATAAGATATCCATGGATCAACAAAACAGATGCTGCCGAACTGGCCCACATAAGGATGTGAGATTGTAACAGTTTCTGGAAAATCGTAAGCCGAAGAATAAAATTAGGAGATCACAACTCCTTGGTGCAAAATCGATGCAATCAAAACCGGAGCAAATTGCTTAGAAAACAACCGCACTCCTTTAAATGTCCCATGAAGAGAAATGATTCAAAAGTTTGCTAGCAAAGTCTCTCTCTCTCTCTCTCTGTTGTTGCGAAGAAGGAGAATTGTCAAGAACTTTCTTAAAAGTTAAATCTTGTTGTCAGTGTGGTATATATGAGTTTACTCAGCTTATAAACTCATGCGGAACGATGGCTAGCAGCCGATATCAGATCGCTTGTGGACATCTACAGAAGGGGAATTGGGGACAGTAATACTGAAGTGCGGAAAACATCTCCATCCGCGGCTGAAGCTACCCTAACATTTATTCGTTTCCCGCGGCTCCTGATGCTTTGGAGTCGCAGGGTTGCCGGAAGTTGCGTGGACACGATGAAATCGCCAAGAAGCCGCCAAGGCAATTAAATCGCCATCAACGATGAAGAGGGTGGACAGCCGGTAGCTGGGTGGTGAACTGTAGAAATGATGTAATGCAGAGGATGTTCCAGGAATGCTTCTTTTCGAGGAACTGTATTAAAAGTTTCCATCCTAATGCTGCATAATGTAGAAAGACAGGGTTATAAAACATATTCATGCAAATGCTTCGAGTAATTTCACCCAAACTGTACTCACGAAAACCCTTCGTTTATCGTTTCTTTAAAAAGAACTGCGACACATTTGCATCTAAAAGCATTAAAAAGATCGTAAGAAATAAATTCAGAAGTTAACCAGTTTCCCAAAAAGTTATGAGGATTTATATTTATTTTTTGTGAATTATTCGGAGTTTCGTTAGCGTATTCGCTATTAAAGAAATCCAGATGAACCATTATTGCCACCTTATTATAAAAATAACGAAATGCTCATAAAGTCTTTTTTTTTTAATCGAAGATAATTCCATGCTAACTATTTGAACAGTCAACTAAAATATGTTTCTAAAAAGAAGCGTTTAAAAGAAGTTTAAAGCTAATTATTAAAGGGAATCGAAAGTTTTTCATTTTTGCATTTTTTTTAATGGGAAAAACGAGAGAATAGGTGGAGTGAAGCTGAGCCTTTCTTCTTTTAGATAACGGAAGTTCAGTTCTGTTCTAATAAAGAACACATATTTTAGATATTAAAATACTTCTTACTTGAATGTAGCTTTGTGAAAAGTCAATGATTGACTTTTGCAGAACATTTTAGCTGATGCGATAATCATGTTGTAGAGTCATTAGGTTACTTTGAAGCAGGAGACGTAAAACTCGTGCAGTGCACTCAGCGGGACTCGAACCCCTGACTTCTCGAATACACATTGAGTATGCTTCCAATTACACCACGAAGGCGTGTGAAAAAGGAGGGAGAAAATACTTGAAAAGGAGAGAGAAAAAAATTCCTTATATACTCCCCCTTTTTAAAGAGCGACTGGGGATTAGGGGACCCAGTCCCCAAATCCTGGTAGTAACAAATTATCGAAGCAGATCTTTCCGACGCCGAGGGTTCGACGCCGTACGTTTCGATGCGGGGGGCAATTCGACGCCATTTTTTTTATTTAGAATAAATATGAAATAATATAAATAAGTAATATGACTGATTTTTATTTATTGAATTAGCGATTGTTTGCATGCATATTTGAAATAAATATATCTGTATATATGTGTGAAAGTCTTCTAGATTTTTTTTGTGTGTGTCCGAGATTAGTGAAAAGCCCCCTCGCCAACGTCAAGGCCCCGGGACATGATTTTTTTTTTTTTTTTTTTTTTTTTTTTTCCACAAAACAGCATCAAAAAGGCAATATACAGAAATGGTAAGTAAACATATGGTTACAAAGAAGTTATATTGCAAACAAACAGGTACAGGACACATACGAGTATCAGTACTCTGACACATACGAGTCGGTCCATGGGGAAGGTCAGTTAACAACTGCTTCATACTCAGAGTGAGGGATTACATACTTAAGATGACAAATGTTTACTTCAAGTTAGGCTTGCAATATCGTCAAGCACGTTTCCATTTCTGGAGTATGTTTTAGCAGGGAAAATGAATTCTGTGTCTTTCTCAAAAAAATCTGTTATAATATATATTATATCAGGTATATCGCATTTATTTGAATGATGATGCAAACTTATTCTAAAAATAAATAAAAATACGAAAAGTATGAAGTCAAACAAAAGCAAAAAAAAGTATGGCGTCGAACTGACACCGCGTCGAAACGACCTCGTTTCGAATTGACCACGCGTAGAAACACTGGCGTCTAACTGACCTGTACCGACAAATTATAGTCCACCACTTTTTAGTTCGGGAGCCACTTCTAGAGCCACTGGGTTTTGAAGCAGGAGGCGTAAAAATGTCCAATGCCCTCCCCGGGACTCGAACCCTTGACCTCTCCAATACGCGTTGCTTCCAATTACACCACGAAGGTAATAAAGGAAGAGGAAAATACCTTATATAATGTTCTTACCAAAGAAATACAGAATAAATAACGAGCCCCGAAATAACCGAGTGGGTAATACAGCTGAACTCTGGTAGTTAAGCACGGGTTCAAACCCTAGCTATCAAGATGATTGAATGCAGTTTTCCGTGGTTTTCGGTACATAGTGTTCATACATAAACACATTACTTTTAAAAGCAAGATGGATGCGTATAGAAGAACAGAAATTATCATGCAGACTAAGTCATCTCGAACCAAAGAAAGTAAATGGAAAACATGTACAAAAATTCCATTAATCAAATCTTATCTGCAATAGCAAAATATAATGTTATAATCATTGAAAATATGTTTTAATGATTATGAATGGTTTCATAATCACTGAAATTATACGATAAATAAGAAACATAATATTAATTAACAGTTATTTTAAGTTTTGTATCTTTCCTATCTTATTCTAATTTCAGCTTACAATTTCCTGCCAGAATGTGAATTCAGAAATGCAGATAATGCAAATGATATTGAGTGCTATGTAAGTCCTGACTTAACCGACTTCGAGAGAGAGAGTCTGATTTCCTGACTAGCGCGCGTTTGCCTTCTAGCAACATCTCTCTTAGCTGTTACTAAGCTCGGCCATATCCAGGCCCTTGCTAAGCTTCGCCGGTTCAATTAATACTTAGGGGCCAACTAATTAGATTCTGATAGCTTCGGCTATATTTATTTAAGAACTTTAGTTAAGTTAGTTTTAGTTCAAATTATTAGTATTTAAGTTCAAGCCCAAGTGGTGGCTTTATTGTAAAGTTCCAGCCGGAACTAATTGTAAATATACTTACTGGATAATAAAGGATTTGACACCCTCCTCAAGTCTCACGTGTTCTGTTCACACTTAAGCGATTATTCGTTTGTAAAGTGTTTGTGGGGTTCTAAATAAGAACTTAAGATTTAAAGAGTTGAACCCTAAGAACCAATAATGCTAGCTTTAGAGTAAGTATCTTAGAATATATTTTCCAAATCAAGATTATAGTAAAAATTACAGCAACTCAATTTAAATAATAATTATTCTCTTAATTTGTTTTCCCGCATTTGTACGAGTCTATGAATAGTTTGGTTTGGTTTGTTTGATTATAGCCTATCACTCGAAGGCTACCTGCCTAGAGTGACGGATGCCCTCATGGAGGACTTTCTAAGGGAAACTGGCTCATATACACGTTACACATGGGGAAAGTTACAAGATCGCCCATGCAACCACCCGTTCGCGGGATTCGAACCTTGAATCGAACTACTAGTGTTCAGCGACTTTACCGTTCGGGCGCTGGCAGGCTGAATGTATGAATAGAAATGAGAATAAAATTTTGGCAGGGTACAGACTGCATTTAAATTTTTCTAAATTCATCGCTACAAAACGAAAACTTTTGAGCAAATTTCACTGGCAGAGAATAACCGGATGTTAAGAATGGGGAACATTTATCTATCTCCACACAGTTCGACTGGTTGGATTGGAGAACGACCCCATCCGCTTTGTCAGCGAAGACCTTAAGATCACTATAGGTCGTCTCGATCACACCAAGCTTGCTAAAAAAAATAAGAAACATACAAAAACAATAGTATAAACAAGACAAATGGAGACAAAGCAAGAGCAATACAAAACATCAGATTTAAATTGTCTTCGAATCAGATACATGCCTTGGTCGTCTGTGCAAGGATTTGTCACCATTGATCATGACGACATACTTTTTAATGGAGGCTTATTCAACGAGTTTTAATTTCCAAAGACAGGGTTTTCGTGGTTTTTCTAATTTTAAAGGGAGTATGAGACAGTTTCCCTTAAAAAATCCTTCACAACAGCATCTCTTTCGGTTAATGAGGACACTGCTAATTTTTTACGTTTTCTGCTTCGAAAAATCTTACAATTGCTACAAGTATACTATTCAAATATTCAGTGAATTTTGCATTTCTGGGTTTTTTAAGATAAATAGATGGATTTAAAAGCAACAAATCAAAGCGAAATACATTTTCGCTTTAATATGCATTCGATTTCGACGCAGAAGTTAAAATAATACACATTAATCGAGATTTAAGCGGCGATAACCTCTCTCAAATTCGGTCTCTTTGTATTCAGATTTCTTTCGATTTGCATTCGTTCTTGACCATTTAGGATGACAAAAACATTATTCATCTTACTGGACTGAAATTGGCTCTCTATCGCAACTTGCAATGGCTTGACGTAAAACTAACCTGTGTAATTCTACATAATTTAGCCAACATATTTTAACTGCATTTAATTAACACTGGTTATCATGAATTAAGGAAAAATCACGATTAAATCAAAAGATACATGTAGAATTTTATGAAACTTACACAAAATATACAACACACAGTAAGGTGTCAAATAACATAAAACGAAATTACCAAACGATTATGGTAGTACAGAAAATAGCACATGTATAAAATGCACAAATCGAAGGTGTCAGTTAGCTACAGGAAAGGTACCTTCAATATGGAATATGATCGCCTCTAGAAGCAATACAGCACATACGGCCATGTGTGATGCCTTCAGTGATGCGGTCTATCATTTCCATAGAAAGCGACAGCCATTGCTCTTGTAAAGCAGTTGCAAGCGCGGCAAGGGTCTGAGGGGCGGATTGAAAGCGGCTACATGTCTCCCTAAAGCATCCCAAACGTGCTCGATAGGATTCAAGTCCGGGGATCGAGCTGGCCACTCCATGCGCATAATTGTTTCCTGTTGAAGATAATCATCGACGATGCGAGCCCTGAGTGGTCTTGCGTTGTAGTTCTGTAACAGGAAAGCATCACCTATCGCACCGGCATATGGACGCACATAAGCATCCAGGATGTCAACTCTATAAACCTGAGCATTCACGGTTCCCCTTGGAAAGACATGGAAGTTTCTGCGCCCATCCAAAGAGATGCCACCCCAAACACAGACACTGCCTCTTCCGTATGCATCTCTTTCATGGAGGTTTGAAGGATGATAACCGGTTCCAGGTTCTCTCCATATCAAATAACGCCTACTATCGCTTTCTAGACTAAACCTGGACTTACTCGTCAAGAGATCAGCCCTTCATTGGTCAGGCGTCTACTGGACATGTTCTCGTGACTACTGCAAACGGTCCCTCCTATGGCATGACGTGAGCGGCAAGCAAATGGCTAGTCCCGTCGCACACAGACCACCTTCGTGAAGCCTTCTACGCACAGTTGACGTTGACACCAACCTTCCGGTGGCTGCAGCAAGAGAGGATCTAAGAAGAGTCGGAGTAGCGGTTCTATGCGTGAGTGCACATAATGTCAGATATGAGTCATCGGCACTCGTCGTAGCATTTGGCCGTCCTTGGCTGAACCTCCTAGATGCCGAATTTGAGATTTGAATACGCCACACACGTATGCGGCGACTGTCACTGGGTAAACAGAAGCGTGACTCATCTGAGAACGCGACGTTTCGCCATTTTGTCATCCCAATCGCTCCAATCCGGCCTCATTCTAAACGTTGCCGTCTATGCTGTGGGGTCAATGGCAGTCTTCTTAACGGACGCCGTGAGTGCAGGCCACGTTCAATCAGTCGACGGGAAATGGTTCTTGCTGGCACGGGAACGTCCAGGGTATATTGCACATGCTGCAGAATCGCTGTACAAGTGACTTGCGACAAGTTGACACAACTTGTCGGCGGATGCGTCGATCCACGCGTGCTGACGTCACTCTGGCTGCACCAACACCCCTTCTTCTTCCAACATTCCCTTGTTCCAACCATGTGCGCCATTGCCGATGCACCGTGCTCGCATCCATGTGGGTATCAACTGCGATCTGACGTAAGGACCAACCCGTCCTTCTCAGTCCGATCACCATACCCCTCGTAAAATCGTCCATCTTCTGGAAGTGCCTTCGTTGACAACAGCCTGGCACTCTCTCCTATTACACGTATCCTCCGGGGAAAAAACCAACTTTCTTCGGTAATTCGTCTGGCAGAAATAACGACACGAATATTGCCCATTTCTGCACGTTCCTTGCCTTATATCTTACTTCAAGTGCGTCGGAGAGCTGCGCATTTCACATCATTCGCATAACTCAGTGACGTGCGTCTACTCTAAAATCTGCATAAATTTCTGACCACTCCTTCTTGGTGTTGCATTTTCAATGTCGAGCAGTGTACAACAGTGAAAATTTGCTTGTTTAAAGAATTATCGCAACACATGCCGAGGACCATCTCCGCAAGGGAAACGACGCCTTTGTAAAAAACTTTCTCAGAAAAACTAGTTTATATTCACTGTATATGGAATATGTTTGCTTAATTAATATTATGTGAACGTATATAAGGGTTATCTGTCTAAGGAGAAGGATGCCTGTGCAGTGGACTTTCTAAAGGAAGCAATTTCTTATTTATGTTGCACATGAATAAACCCTGGAAATTTCCATGTGGCTAGCCCATTTACCGGGTTCAACATACGTTAAACTGTGCAGTGTTCAGCCACTTTAACCATTCAGGTATTGATAGTCAAAAGAATGCATATACCTGGATTGTTTTTAGTGCATATAAAAAGAGAACCTATATATTAGAGTGAATAATACTTATTCCATAGGTTAAAGGTCCACCAGTGGGCGAAAGAGTAACAGATTCTTGGATCCCGGTAATTCTATCTGTGTTCAGATACGAAGCACTGACTAATTGCAAGTGAAATGTAGTGGTTTTCTTCATATATACCTTTAAGTACCTAAGTTAGTTACAAATTTTCTTAGATAATCCTCCACGAAGGCATCCTTCCCTTTAAAAATGTAGTTCTAATGCGCTTTGCTGTAATATATTCCAATTCAATCTTTGGATTAATTCACAAATTGCAGTTTTATTATGCTTTGGCGAACGATAACATGAGGTTTAAGTGTTATTTCAAGGCATATAATGAGTGCTAGTTAATTAAATTATCACATTCTCCCTATATCTTGTTCAAATTTTCAATCGTTAGTAAAATACTTTTTATTCATCCATTCAAGTTCGAATACATTTTTTAATCTTGTAGTGGATGACACTTGATGTTAGTAAGTACAGTTTTTTCATATTAAAAAAAAATTTTTTTGTATTTTTAATTTTTTTTAATTTGACTTTGTTGACTTAAGTAGGAATAGACTTTAATTTTTTTTATTTAATTAATAATTAATTAAACTTGTAGTGGATGACACTTGATGTTAATACAGTTTTTTCACATATTAAAAATTCTCAATTTTTTTTTACTTTATTTTTAAAATTTTTCTTTATTGACCTAAGTAGGAATTGACTTTAAAAAATTATTTTTATTTTATTAATTATTAATTAATTCATTTTCAATCGTTAATAAAATACTTTTTATTAATCCACACCAGTTCAAATACATTTTTTTAAATTGTAGTGGATGACACTTGATGTTAATACAGTTTTTTCACATATTACAAATCTAAAAAAAAAAAATCTGCGTTTTGAAAAAAAAAACATTTTTTTATTTTTTAAATTTTTTTTTTGTTGACCTAAGTAGGTATTCACTTTAAATTGTTTTTTTATATTACTTGTTTTCAAACTCTAGTTACAGATTTTATTGCTCTAGAAATCAACTAAAAATTACCCTTCATTATATTTTCCCTATCACTGAAAAAATATTACTAGAGATAGCCTGGAAGAAGTATAATCTATGTAATTATCTTACTATAGTCGCATTTGCAAGTTAGACGTCCTTCCACACGGATTTAATTTGAGTTTACTGCTTCGAGAGGGAGAACTGAATGTGCGTTGCCCGGGAAACCAAAATTAATGTGCGTCAGAATAAATATGACACAAATAAAATAATAGGAATAATAAAAATTGTAAGATCATGAATTTAATCATTCTAGTTGAGATTATAAGGTATTTCTCCCGCTTTCTTAGCATACCTTTGTGGTGTAATGGTCAACTCACTCAGCGCGTATTCGAGAGGTCTGAGGTTCTAGTGCGCGCGATGGTATTGCTCCTTTTTGACATCTTCTGCTTTGCTTTCAAAATAACCTAATGACTCTGCATTGGCGCCCGAACTATAAAAAGGTGGTGGATGATAATTCTCCACCACCATAATTGGGCGATTGGGTACGCTAATCTCCAGTCGCCCTTTAAAAAGGGAAATATATAAGGTATTTTTCCGTTCTTAGCATGCCTTCGTGGTGTAGTGGTCAGCACACTCGGCGCGTATTCGACAGGTTAGTGGTTCGTATCCCGGTACTGCTTAGTTTTCACATCTCTTGCTTTCAAAATAACCTAATGACTCTTACTTAAGACGAAATATAATTTGCTTTAAAAATGGGATTTATAAATAAATGCTGCTAAAATCTTTCATTATAAATAATCGCTGTCAGTCTTCGTTAAATAATATTTATGACATAACTATAAAAATAATTTATTAGTGAATTATTATATTTTGACAAAACTTAATTCACACGTTGTGACTCATAAATTAATATTATCAGATTTTTTTTCAACATAAAATGTGATTCCCTGTTAAGCTTTTTGATAAAATATTACATAGTCATCCAAATAACAGAAGGCATTCGGATTCATCCAAGCAGGTCATTCATCATTTCTCATAAAAGAAATATTAAATTCATTTCAAACTATTTTCGGAGCACTATATCTAAATGATGAAGATAACCAGATTGCCGAACAGTGATGATGGATGAGATCTGTTGACACAGTTTTAACCAAGAGTCAATTAGGTAATACATTTATCAAATGCTTAGTTTTGAATGTCACAAATTCAAATTTATTTCTCTCTCAGAAAAACTTTTGTGAGGCGAAAGTGACACAATATGTAGAGGACACTAAGGTTGATGTTTCTGGCTGCCACTCGTGGTTACTAAATCTTTGCGTTTTGGGAAATGTGACTGAATAAAAATTTTAGGAAATTGACCATGCCAGGACTGAGTGTTCGGTGCATATTCTTTGAAAAACATCGTGAACTCCTTAAATCCTGATCTTGAACAGGGAGCTGAATGCAGCTATGTTCTGTGGTAGAATATTGTTATTAAGTGGTAAGAGAACTGCACTTGAAAGGGATTTAAAATCCTCTTTTATTAAATCACAATTATTTACAACCACTTCCCAACTGGGGAGGGATACAGAAAGTAGAGACCGCACTTGGGTCTAAAATGAACAATCAAATAAATTTAAACTAAAAGTAATTAGAAATTAAATCGTCGTTGTTCGCAGAGCTATAACGCGAGGTTGGCCTCTAAACTAAATGGGTGCGTAGCAAGATTTAACTAATACTGACGCACTTGGAATTACTTCAATAAGTAATCACGTAAAAGCGCTACGGCTTAGAATTTAAATGCTAGCTGGTCAGGCGAACGTCGAATAGAGTAACAGTGGTCTGAGACTAAAAGCTCTCTCACACTGAGAGGTTTCTACCTTTCGTTTAAATATAACTTGGCTCCACTTCAAATCAGCATAAAGCTGAAACGCGCGCTTATTCTAACGGGAAGTTGAAATGAGAAGGGATAGATTTAAATTAAAATAAAACTTTTAGTTTAACTAAAACCTTACAACCATAGTAAAAATCATCAATCCGTTAACATTATACCTTAATACCGCGAATGGATTAAAAAAAAGGAATTAAAAAGAAATGTGTAGCATAGTTTTGGATTTAAAGTATCGATCAGGCTTTTAAACGCATTCGATAAACATGTGAAGATTCGTCTTCAAATGCTTCTATTGTATTACTAACTCATTTAGAATTGATTTATGAGCTCCTAATGCATGCAAGGAAATGAGACGTAACATTTTTCAACCAAAAGTTTTATTCATTCCTGATTTGTTTGTTTCATATATGATTTTTGAAGCTCAACGGGAATTCGGATTAAAAAATTAGAAAATAAAGGAGAATCTGAATACATTCTTTTACTTAACATTAATCGTTATTATGTGTTTTTGTGCAAAATGGGTTTCAAATTTAGAAAAGCTTGTTTTTACCTGCCACGAATATATATACATGGGTAATGTTTTCAATTCAAAAATATTGAATAAGTATGAATAACGGTCTTACAACACACTTTTAGCATTTTTACAACTATGTGTGTATGTGTGTGACAATTATTTTGTTCACGATATCTCTCATACCAAAGTCCTAAAAATTTCTATTTTATACTATTTTCATTTCATATTTCTATTTTATATTTATATACACTGGTGTCCAAAAGTTAAACATAATTGATAATTATGTGAATAAAGAAAGAACTGTAAATCAGAATGGCGGGAAACGTGATATGAGAGTGTAAAATGGTTATAAAATAAGGAAGCAAATCAAAAGAACGATAAGAATTAATTTTATTATCCAAAGTAGCAGTTTGAAAGAAAAATGAGAATAACAAGGGTTCACACTTTAAAGAAAAAATGAAAGAAAAAGGCCTGTGGTCACCTCTGACAGCCAGGCACGCTGCACAGCGATTTACCATACTTGCTATGAGATGATGAATGAGTTGTCGGCTCAAACGGTTCCAAGCTCCTTGAAGAGTTCTCTTCAGTTCTGTAACGGAGCTTGGTGGGTGCGAAAGGGCTGCAATTTGAATCCCGAGCATATCCCATACATGCTCGATAGGATTTAAATCAGGGAAGATCACAGGCCACGACATGCGCTGGATGTTTTCCGTTTTAAGGAAGTCATCAACCAGCACCGCTCGGTGACATGGCGCATTATCATCCATGAAGTCAGGACCGACAGCACCTCGAAACAAGCAAACATGAAGCTCAAGAACTTCGTCTTTGTATCTTTGAACAGTCACAGACCCCTTGTCAAAGAAATAGAGGTCTGTGCGGCCGTCCATCATGATGCCTGCCCATACCATTACTTCCATTGATGGAAAATGATGTCTTTCCGATATGTTTCTTGGTTCAAAACGTGTTCCACGTTCTCTCTATGTCGTTACCCGACGAGAATCAGTACCCAGATTAAACCGGGACTCGTCACTAAACATCACACTGGCCCACTCTCCCACACTCCAATGTTGATGTTTCGAACTCCAGTTCAAACGAGCGCGTTTCTGCGCAGACGTGAGGGGAATGCAAACTGCTGGTCTTCGGGCATACAGGCCAGCATGATTGAGTCTCCTGTAAATAGTTTGTCTCGAAATTCGAATTCCTGTGGCGACTATGAGCGCCGAACCCAGTGCTCTGGCAGTACTGCCCCTCTGACGTCGCGCCCTTATTACCAGATATCGGTCTTGGCGAGGGGTTGTGACTCTTGGTCGACCTAATACTGGTCGTCGGGTAACATACCCCGTTCTTTGAAACCCCTGCCACAGTCTTGAAATCACAGACTGGTTCACATTCAGAATTCGAGACACCGGTTTGTGATCGTCCGAATTCCAGCATTCCAACGATTCTTCCTTTCGCAAACATCTCCAACTGGCGTCTTTGTGCCATCATTCACCTAGTTTGATGGTTAACAACAGTTCAACATTCTTTCGCACAGCAGTTGCCCGAAACTTGTCTGAACTACCTATGCTGCTTGAATCGGTTTCTCTGCGTTCCGACATGCGCAGGTGTTTCGCGCAGGACTTAGTTGACTGAAAAGTTTTGCATAAACAAAATGTTTCTTCTTCGCTCAATTAATATCCGCAAGAAATTTGGAATAATTTTACGAATATTTACTCCAAGTTTATCGCATTTTACAATTTATGCTTAACTTTTGGACACCAGTGTATTTCTATTTTCGATTTCAATTTTATTTATTAGTCCAAAAGGACAATTTGCCTAGAAGGACTATTAATTTCGTTTTGGCATTTTGCGTTGGTTCACTATAAACGTTGTTTTATTTTTCAAATTGCTGTCACCAAATATTATCGCCCTGTATTATATTTAAAGAAATTAAATAATGAAGCATCTGCATAAATGTATGTATTTTTCTCGTATTGTGATAAAACAATGATAGCTAGAGCCATCCAGTTTTGAAAAACGTACGCTTCCACCTGAATATTAGCATCTAGAAGCCCAAATGTGGAATTTATTTTATTATCTATTTCATATTTCGTAAAACTTTAATGAATTTTTAATGAACAAACTCAAAGAATTTTAAACCGAAAAATGGCAACACTATAAGAAAAAAATGCATTTTTATCTTCAGCGCGCGAGATTGTGTGTCGGAAATTCTAAAGATATGCTCAATCTAAAATTATTTTGCAATATTGAAGTGCGAAGAACATGATATATAATAAACAAAGGTGTAGAGACATTAGGTTACTATCAAGCAGGAGAGATGAAAAATATGCAACGCCTTCGCCGGGAATCGAACCACGGACCTCTGAAATCCCGGCTCAGTGTGCTGACCATTACACCACGAAGGCACGCTAAGAATGTGGGAGATATACCTTATATACTCCCCTTTTTAAAGGGCGACTAGGGTTTTAGGGGACCTAGTCGCCAAATCCTGGGTGTGGAGAGTCATCATACACAACCCTTTTAGTTCGGGCGCCAGTGTAGAGACATTAGGTTATTTAATAGCAGGAGACATGAAAAATATGCACTGCCTTCGCCGGGGATCGAACCGCGGACCTCTGAAATACCGGCTCAGTGTGCTGACCATTACACCACGAAGGCACGCTAAGAATGTGGGAGATATACCTTATAAAGGTAACATACAAAATGTTAAAAAAAGTCCCCTTTTGACCTAGTGTAAAATCTGAAACCTTAAAGATTTTTTTTAATTAAAAATGTAATTTTTAATCGAATGTAGTAAAGTGTTCTTAATACCGTTACGAATTCGATTATGAATCAGAACTTTTATAACATTACAGCTGGTTTGCTTGCTTTCTAAGTCGGTCAAAATGGAATAATGAAATCAATATATTGTTACGTGCGTACGGGTTCGTTATATATTGAATGCACAAGTCGTTAAAAAGTTAACAAAAATTTATTCTTCCACAACAAATAAATTAAAATGCTGAAATATTTCTTCACAGATCTTCGCACAATATCACAATATCTCAAACGTTTAGCAAAAACTCAGTTCGAAACAGATAAAATAGTTCTATCTCACAGCGAAATCGCTACAATCAATACAGCATTAAGTAAACAAACAGCAGTTCGCTTTTTACAGCTACAAGTATAACAGCAACAACAACAACTAACTAACTAACTGAGATGAGGTGTTTCACCTCGGCTTTTATAAGCTTTTTAATTATCAGTAGAACAATCACGATTTTTCTAGATTTTTCTGGATGGCAACAGTAATTACGAGATATTTATTTATTAAGCATTAAATGCACGCGCTCTTTTATTTTTATTTTTTTTTTTTTTGACGTAGCTTTCTCTTCAAAAATCGTCTGCGTTGCTAAGGCAACATGAAGCAAATCTAATTACAATTCTAAATAAATAGCCAAATAAATGTGAAATTCGTAACATTGCCCCCTTCCCAAGGACTGCACGTCCCGGGCAGTACAATCCCTGGACAGGAAGCCAAACTTACAACTAAAGCATCAGTGCTATAATAAACATTACTTTATAATAACAAAATAAACAATAATTAAAATAAGTGACTTTCAGCAAATTAAATTCTATCCAACGCGAAATACAATTCAAATACTAAGTACAAATACTATCAAATACAAATGCTATTAAACACAAATACTTATCAAATACTACTACTTAACAAATACAAATCAAATACTAAATACAAATAGGACCATGGTCTTATACTATGTACATTACTATTTACAATTATATACACTACGTACTATGGCCATAGTAATGAACTAACCTGTCATAATGAACGACTTTAGGTTTAGAGTTCGATGACTTACGGATCCGAACCACGACGTCGTTCAGCCTGTTTAGGACTGTGTAAGGACCATCCCAAGGTGACTGTAGTTTCGGAGAAAGTCTATTCCGTCGAGTCGGACTCCATAACCACACCTTGTCTCCTTCGTTGAAACGATGGCCAGTAGCTCTCGTGTCGTAACGGGTGTTCATCTTGTTCGTCGCCAAGCTGACTCGCTTTCGTGCAGAACGGTGCTTCACTTCAAACCGGGCCTGGACATCTTGGATGTATTCCTCAGGCGATGAAGGCGCATCTGCAAGGCGGTCAGATAAGAAATCACAAGGCAGACGAAGATCACGACCGATGAGCATCTGGGCTGGAGAATTGCTGGTAGTCTCGGGTTTCTCTTCGATCTCAGTATGATTTCGGCAACTTTCTGAGCAGGGTCTTTCAGACGACACGTCGGCGTTTCGTGGTGAAGATCCTTTCTGAGGATCGATAGTCATGGCCTCAAACGCTGAAAACAGTTTGTTGTTTTTGAAGTCTAAGGAAAAATTATATTTCCTTAAAAAGTCCAATCCTAGTATGCAGGGGTCTGTAATATCCGCCACATATGCTGTGTGATGGTAGGTGGCACTTCCAAAGGTGATGTTCACATTTAACTTTCCTTCTACATAAATTTTCTCACCGGACGCAGTCTGAAGAATAACACAGGATGGCGTCCTTAAATTTTTGAGCTAAATCCTTCCGAATTATGGTAACATTAGCTCCTGTATCAATGATCATACTGCAAGGAACTCCGTCGATATGCCCATTAATGGATAGTCCATTACTCTTGCCACACACTGCAGAAATCTTGAGCGCTTTAAAACGGGGTTGTTCACTATCGCTCAAACTCTGCTCC
>KK114205.1:548526-575269 GCA_000611955.2 Stegodyphus mimosarum | reverse complement strand
ACTAACTGAGATGAGCTGTTTCACCTCGGCTTTTATAAGCTTTTTTAATTATCAGTAGAACTATCTCGATTTTTCTAGACTTTTCTGGATGGCAACAGTAATTACGAGATATTTATTTATTAAGCTTTAAATGCACGCGCTCTTTTATTTTTATCGTTATTTTTTTTTGACGTAGCTTTGTCTTTAAAAATCGTCTGCGTTGCTAAGGCAACATTAAGCAAATCTAATTACAATTCTAAATAAATAGCCAAATAAATTTGAAATTCGTAACAATATTTTGTTTCGAAGAATAAGCAAAATATCACTTAATTGTTTTTAATAACCAAGTGCTTTGAGCTACATTGATAGTAGGTTGTTAGGGATGAAAATTGAGTTCTTGAAGTATGAAATTTTGTTGATTGTTTGTAAATTAAACGTAATTTACTTCAAGCCTTCTATTTCATGAGATAATTACCATTTTCCTTGTTATTTATATACTGCTTTTTTTTACCAAGACTAACTTTAGAAGAAAGTACTCTGAAAGTTGCGTTCTGGCACATTTTAATACCTGCTGAAAATCTCAAACTTTTACCCCATATTATTTTTAACTCTGCTATCTTAATATTTAATTGTGTATATTTTTCTTTTAACGTCATCTGTCTTTCTTCATCTATTCATCATTTACCTACCCTAAACATAATACTTTGCTATAAGTTGTGGAGTTATTAGGTTATTTTGAAGCGGGAGAGATGAAAAATGAGCAGTGCTCTTGCAGGGACTCGAACCTAGACGTCTCGAATAAGCGCCGAATGTGCTAACGTTACACCACGAAGGCATGTTAGAAGGACGGAGAAAATATATTATACAGTGCACAGTGATTTGCTAACTTCTTTACTCAAATACTGTAAGATTCTAAGAAAAATGTAGTAGAGGTAATCTGCCTAAGGGAAGGGATGCCTCTGTGGAGGACTATCTAAGAGAAACTAGCTGGTATACACGTTACACGTGGGGAAAGCCACGAAAGCGCCCCATGCAGTCAACCTGTTCGCGGGATCCGAACCTCAGACCAAGCTACAAGTCTTCAGAGAATTTACCACTCGGCGGCGTTTTAATCTAAAAAAATAATAAGAATACAAAAATTTGTAATAAAGTTAATTATTCTTATTATGATATAAAGAGCAATTTTAGGGACGTTTTTCTTTTTGCACATTTGACAAAATACAATGTCTGTGGTAGAGGTAAAATGTAGACCGGAACTCGTATAGAATAAAATTTAGAATAATAAATACCAAGACTAATATTTTATTCTTTTCAAATAATTTGTTTCTTTTGATAGAAAATAAGAATTCGATTAATCAGAAACAATATCCGAAGGGAAAATTTATTAACCAGATTTGAAATCCACGCAAAATATATGTTATTACGTTCAACATTTGAAGTTTTTATAATAAAATATATATTTAATTTTATTCCAGATCCATTGTTATTATTTTCTTACTGCACTTTGGCACTTTAACAACGACACGACATCGTTTGTCGATACCAAACTCATCAGTTTCGATAGGCCAGAAAATGTACCTTTTAAAAAATTCCAAAAGAGGAATCCCTTGAAATATTTTCGCAAAATTCAGCAGTTAATCGGTAACTTCATATCGAATTTGATATATATTATTATTTATTGCTTTCTGTAATAAAACAGTTTTAAAATGCTATAAGACAGTGATTCACAACCTTTTTTTGGTCGCGGCACACAAAGATAAGTTAAAAAGTTGTTAATTATGTATAATACACTGTGTAAAATAGTTTATGATAGTAATTTTGAATGTAAAATAAAATTTAAAAAAAAAATCTGAACGTTTCAGATTTTAAATTACGTCCAAAGGAGCGTTTTTTAAACATTTTGTACCTTACTTTTATTTATTGAATATCATGTCCTTCGCATTTGAACCATAAAATTCAGTTAAAGAACAATATCGCAAAATAATTTTAAACTGAGCCTATCTTTAGAATTTCCTACACACAGTCTCAAGCGCTGCAGATAAAAACGTTTTTTTTCTGTACAACGTTGCCATGGCCCGCTTCGAAATCCTGGAGTTTGTTAATCAAAAATTCGTTAAAGTTTTACAAAATATGAAATCGTTCACAAAACAAATTTCAAATTTGGGCTTCCAGATGCCTATATTCGCGGCAGGATGACGGCATTCAAAATTGGATGGCTCTAGGTACCGTCGTTTTATCACAATGCGAGAAACATACATACATTTATGCACATTCTTCGTTATTTAATTTCTTTAAATATAATACAGGGCTGCAATATTTTGTGGCAACCGTTTGAAAAGTGATACAGACTTTTAATGTTTCCGACGCCAAATCGCAAAACGAAAACAATAGTCCTTCAGCGACAAAGCCCCTTTGGACTAATAATATGTACTACGAAGACAGCAGTACGTTTATTAAGGGATTCATTACAAGTTAATAATAAGAATACTTTTAATGAGAAATTTTAGTTGGATGTTTTTTGATAATTTCATTTATATTGGGTCGTAAAAATGGCAATGCTACTCTCACATCGACCTCTACATTTAACAGTCTCGATCTTTTTATTCATTTTTATGTTGGTTCATACTGAAAATCCGAATTCACACAAATAAGGGCTAGAAAACTGTAATACTCTATTTAAAGCTTTTTTGGCCATCATGGGATAATCGCATCTCGTGTTAATCCAAAATGAATTAACTGATTCTTCCGAATATTTTAAAATTAAATCTCGATAATTAGAAAGCGAAATTAGTTCTCCTTCTTCATTCAAAGTTAATTCAAATAATAGAAGTATTCGTTATCACAAATGGATTACTTACCCCATCAATTTTTTTATATCTAAATTTGGGAAATAATGAATAATTCTCTCCTCTTATGTTGTCAAATGGTCAATAACAATTTAAAATAGTTTTATTAAAATCTTTTGGGAATCATTCGAACTTTTCCAAACTGCCTTCCTGAGCTTTATTCTTCCATAAAGTTATTTGTTTTTGGAATCCCACCAGCTTATCTGTTGAGTTCAATACATTTTCTTTCGGCCCTTGCATACTTGAATTTATGTTATTAAAAACAACAAAAACGCCTGATAAGTAAGCCAGTATCCCATCTGCACCAATCAGAACTACTGAATTTGAATTACATACTGAGCATGCGCGAAAATGATCCGAAATGCGCTCTCCTCCAGAGCACCAAAATCGGCTTGGATGCCACAATTGGCGCGCTTATGAATGTCTTAAAAAGCGAATTTCGCCAATACTCATGTTTACCGTATACTAGGATTAAACCCATTATAATTTTTATTATATACATTTCTAATATTTGGTGGCACACAAAAGTGCCGCGGCACAGTGGTTAAGAATCACTGCTATAAGATCCGCTCCTTTTTTGATAACATAGAATTAGACCAGAACTCTAAATCAAATTGCCGAGTTTATACTGTGTCTTATAAGTACCACAGAGTCAGGGAAAGGGTGTAAAGGGCCCTTTATCAATCGAGATAAAGCTTGACAGATGGCACCAACTCGCGCTTACAGAAGCCAATAGCTTGGCTTTAAATCAAAGATAATAGATGAACTAAAACTAATGAAATTTAAGTGTAGGCTAACGGTTTTATAATATAACTAACGCACAAGCTGGCTCTGACGGAAGTCGGCGTAAACAATCCTAATGGCAAGTGTAATTCAATGCTGCAGAATACTGATCGCTACAGAATCAAAGTTACCAACGTGGTCTTCAAGTAGGCAGAACATGCTCCGATTTTACCTCTTCGCAAAACCTTCCTTTAAATACTTCCTTTTTTCTACCTAATTTGGATATTGCACGGGCTACAAATTTACATTCTGCTAAGGAATGGAAATGAGGCTGATAGAAAAGTAAATTAACATAAAATAACAATGAGATAAAAAAAACACGCCGAACAAGTATTAAATTTAGAATTCATACAACAAAAATTATTCGAAAAATATCTTTCATTGGTGAATTAGATTTTCTAGATGCGTTTCACATTCAAAAAAATCTTTCTCTTCTAGTTAGCGACTCTAATTGCAATCCATCTTTGCCTTCAACCTTTAAGGAAATTATGTTTTAATTCTTGTTTCATCAACAGATGGCGCAAATAGCTTAACTTTTGTCCAGCCATTCTTATCTTATCTTCTCTGATCACTACATCTTATCTCGCTCATTTGCGCTTTGGCAGCTGAGGATGTTGGTTCGGTAAAACCATCGAAACTAACCCAGTGAAAATTTCCAAATATAACGCTGATTTTTGTTATTTGAATTCTAAATTAATAAAATAATATGTTTATAAGGTATTTCTTCCACCTTCTCAGCATGCCTTCGTGGTGTAGTGGTTAGCACACTCGGCGTATATTGTGTAGAGGTCTGTCGTTCGAGTCCCGGCGAGGGTTCCGCTCATTTTTCATCTCTCCTACTTTTCAAAAAAATACTTAATGTCTTTACAATGGCGCCCGAACTAAAAAATGGTGGTGTATGATGATTTTCCGCCACCAGGATTTGGCGATTGGGTCCCATAAACTCCAGTCGCCCTTTAAAAGGGGGAGTATATAAGGTATTTCTCCCACCTCTTTAGCATGCCTTCGTGGTCTAGTGGTCAGCACGCTCGACGCGTATTCGAGAGGTCCGTGGTTGGAGTCCCAGCGAGGACATTGCACATTTTTCTTGTCTCCTGCTTTGAAGAAAAAATACCTAATGTCTCTACAAATGATATTTTATGAAGTATAAGGTTTTATGAACTTTTATTTAACCTAAAGAAAGCAAATCTTACGACATAAATTTATTTGCACCATCTGCATTTAACCCTTAATTCAAATGCCGAAAAAATGGAAATTTATAATAAGTAAGCAAAAAAATTATATTTTTCATTGTTGGCTTTGCTGATGCTGAGTTACATCGTATTTAATTACATAAATTCTTTTAACTCTTGCTTCTTAAATAAAATGTCACTTCATTTCCCATGCTTAGAAGCTTTTCGACGTCCTTTTTGTATGAACTGTTTTCCAGAAAATTCTGCATTAGCACGTGTCACCGTTTCTTTGAATCGCTTATTTGACGCAAACTTCTTCACTTTTCTTTTTTTTTTTTTCATGATGTGCTTAATAAAGTGTTATTTAATCAAGTCTACTTGCTTTCCTCTGCAAAAAGGCCATAAGCTTCAATTAGATGATTAAGTTGTAAGGCACAGTAGGTATGACGCGGCAAAATAATGACGTCAAATACTTTGTTTAGAGTTGTATAATTTAATAAATTTTTCTCACGCGGGATTCAATCATCGCAAAAAATTCTTCATAGCAAGAAGCACGTGTCAAGAAAATTAATTATTTTCTTACTCTTTTCTAAATAAACAATTTCCTTCCAAATGAGTGTTCTTGTCATTTCATGAGGTTTGACGTATATTGTTTAAAGCGAGATAATTTTTTAAATGGCTGTTTTCTTACCTCAGTATTAAGAAACTTTTTTTCCCCTTAAGTCCAAAGGAGCTTTGTCCTTAGAGGACTATTGTTTTTCTTTTGCGATTTTGCGTCGGAAACATTAAAAGTCTGTATCACTTTTCAAACTGTTGCCACAAAATATTGTAGCCCTGTATTATATTTAAAGAATTTAAAGAATTTTTTTAAAAAATCTGAAAGGTTTCAGACTAAAAAACGCCCCTTTGGACGTAATTTAAAAACATTTTGTATGTTACTTTTTTTTTCATTGAATATCATGTTCTTCGCATTTAAACCATAAAATTCAGTTAAAGAACAATATCGCAAAATAATTTTAAACTGAGCCTATCTTTAAAATTTCCTACACACAGTCTCACGCGCTGCAGATAAAAATGTTTTTTTCTGTACAACGTTGCCATGGCCCGCTTTGAAATCCTCGAGTTTGTTAATCAAAAATTCGTTAAAGTTTTACAAAATATGAAATCGTTCATAAAACAAATTCCAAATTTGGGCTTCCAGATGCCTATATTCGCAGCAAGATGACGGCATTCAAAATTCGATGGCTTTAGGTACCGTCGTTTTATCACAATACGAGAAATATACATACATTTATGCACATTCTTCATTATTTAATTTCTTTAAATATAATACAGGGCTGCAATATTTTGTAAGAAGTGATTTTTTCTATATTTTAATGACAAGACTTTGTTCATGCTAAGTTTAAAATCAAAATATCTCATGCTGTTATTATTATTATTATAATACGCATTCAGATTGCTTGCAGGGATGAAATGATATTAATTAATCATAATTTATCTCTTGGTCTGCAATTAAATAATAAAAAATCTTGTACGTACGTATGTCTGTACGTTTCACGCATTGTGGGAAAACGGCAGTATCTAGAGCCACCCAACACGCGTAGTCTTCCACCCGAACACGTGCACCTAATTTATCTTTTCGTTTCAATTAAAAATTTGTTGCCGCTACTTGAAATAAAATACTTTTATCTTTTTACTTAACCTTAAGTAAACCTTAAGTTATAAAATTTTCAAATTTAATCTAACTAATCGATTTAAAAGCAACAAGGGCATTTTTAAGAATATTTTTACTTAATAAAATCACTACATTTGTTTATTTTTAAATATTTATTCTGATAACTCTTTTAGGCAGCTGGACGAGCAAGCAGCAATTATGTAATAAGCAAAGAAAATTTTAAACTACTTAAATAAAGACTTAAAATCAGTGTCTCACGAAAATAATGCTTAATAATAAAGCTAAAAAGACAAAAATGGGTTAGTAAGAGTGAGTGTAGCGGCTGACTGGTAAACTGCGAGCTCAGCGAGAGTGTAAAAAACCTTAAGAAACCCTTTTTAGCCACCGTTAAAAATCTGAAACGCTTCAGATTTTTTTATAATTTTTTTTTATTTGAATAAATGTTATGATGAAGTGGTTAAAAATATTTAACTCTCATTAATTCATTCCTTACAGGAAGGAAAATAAACAAAATATCAACATGAAACTTTTTACTTTACTGCAAGCCCAAATAACGCATTTAATTTTGTTATATAAAACTGTAGTGTTTTAGAATTCTGAAACATTGCACAAACGCAACATTAGCACAGTCCCTTGTTCGAAATTACGTTTATTTGTGAAATGTTTCAAAGGCAGTGAAGCTTCACATTTGCGCATATAGGCCGCCTATTGAAATATATGTAATACTTTTCTTTTATCTTCAAAACTTATATTGATCGTATGGTCTAGTTTATCGGATCAGGTAGCATCTCGAATTCGTATTTGTATGTTAGGGAATGCTCTTTGCCTTCGTCTGCAATGTTTGAATTTCTCTTTTCGATCTTAGGAATATATGAATTCAAAAAGGAATGTGGTAACCGTATTGAAAGTTCTATAAGTATGATTTTGGATACTACATGATTAAATAACGCTTTGTAGAAATTCCATGAAATCCTTTGCTGTATGAAATTACTATTTCGTGATATGATTTGTATCCTATAAGCAGCAATACGATTACGAGGGAAATGAATGTGGCTTAAATTAAGAGCCAAGCCTATATAACTTTTTACCTGAGGCAAAGCGGTAAACCCGCACCTCTTTTATAATGTAAGGTGTTCGACCATTCGAAGGAGAGGGGACGAAAACCAAATATATAAGTACGTGATGATGTGTTTTTTGCGGGAAAGATGAAATCCACATTACGCTTGAGTCATAGCTGAGAAAACTGTTGCTTAGATGACGACTGATGCACAAATCACAACTGGCTTGCTGATTAAAACATGGTTTTTATTTTTTACAGGAAGAATTATTCAGAAATGTACTTCCGCCTAAAATTGGTACAATACTAAAAGTGCTAAACACGCCTCCAATTCAACATACATAGTTCACATTTTAGAAAATGAAGAAGAAGGCGAAGCGAGAGACGTGGTTTACGCAGGCAACAGTAAGCGAGAAAAAGATATGTGTCCAATCCAGTCCCATATCGGTATTGCCGGAATATCGCTGAAGTCTCACGATGTTTCCGGCTCCTGATAAATATGCCAGGATTGCGCCTGACATGGAAGTGTCCGAACCGTTGGAAACATATGCGTACTCACTTCAGTCCTATTTATAGCCAGAAAGTTCGAATTGCGTTATTCCCGAACAGCAAGTGAGTTAAAAATGTCGCAGTGTAGAGAGATTGCGGGGAAAAAGTGACGTGACATGCAGAGGAGCTACGTAAAAGGGTTCAAAGCGAATCTTTAAAGCGAGAATGTGTTTAACTGAGATTTATGACGCTTAACTGCAATTAAATTTAACAATTTTGCTTTATAATACATATATTACATGCACACACACACATAATGTAAGTTGACTTTCAAATTATAATACCACAAATCTTTCAATATTTACTTTTATGGTTGCAATCGGTCGCACCAAAAGTATAAAATTATACACACACACACTGTTGCTCGTCTCGGTGAGCTCAGTTTTTTTTTATTCTTATATGGTGGTAAATTATGCATTTTTTCTTTAAAAGTGATTGAATTATGTTGTTTTTATGTTCCGGTTAAAGTTTTCATGCTTTCAGTTAATCTGCGTGCAATAGTTGTAGAATTATCAACAGTTTAAGAGTTGTTTAAGTGGGACTGCACCCAACGGAGCAGCTATTTGCTTACTTTTGAAACTTAGCAGAATAGTGAATTAAGTCAGTTTTTGCACCTTCAGTGTCTTTTTGCCATGTGGGACCAAAAGAAAACTTTCAATTTTGTGCACCGGAAAATCTGCATTCTTGCCCGCTGGCTGCATTACTTGTTTTTGCGTAGATACTCTAATTTTAAATGTAAAAATTGCTTTTACTGAATTTGATGTTTCATGTTTTTCTGTATTTTTCAATTTTTAATTAAGATATTTTGTGTTTTTATGTATTTTTGCTTTGTTGCTAAGTGAGAACTGAATTAATTGAAGGAGAAACAAATTTCTAATGAAATTCGAGGAAATAAGTTTAAATGAAATGCGGCAAAAAATTTACATGATTTAACAGGCCGTACAAGGAAGTCACGTGATGTCTACATCAAATTTTTATAATTCAGTTTTTCTTGCTTTTAGCGAAAAAAATTGTCAACAGTATTTTCAAAAAAATCTACTTTATCACTTTATTTGTGTTCTGTACCCAGAACTCCATTGTTTCAAAGTTTTTATTGTTGTTGGTGTTTAAATGAAGACTTTATATAGCCTTTCATTATTTTAAATTTGCTGAAGTTTCTTTCACCGTTAAAAACAGTAACTTTAACATCAAAACACTTCTTTATTATAGAAAACAAAATTCAATTCGAACATGACTATCCCATTTCGACCACGGCAAAACTTTGTTAAACGGTGGAAATATATCAAATATGAAGAGAAATATGACTTTGTAAAATTTAAAATTAGGCAAAAACGTAACCTTTTTTTACCGTAGATTTCAGAATCTGAGTCAAACACCAAAAAAAAAAAAAAAAACATATGAATCAAAAGACCCTATATTTCACTTTGAAACTCCTTTGTTTAGTCTCCCAGTGGTATTCTAATGAGCTTTTAAGCGTCAGTTCTGTTGCAACAAAGTGCAGACGATTTCTTTACTCTCCACATTCCTTTAATGTACTTTGAAGCAGCTTATTACACCAAGCGCTAATTCAAAGCATGAATTTTAATATTACAAAACGATATAAACAGCGTAGTGAAATCTCAGTATTTTTCAGAATAAATTCAAGTTACCAATACTTCTCTTCACTCAGCTGTCTCGACTGAAACATAAAGTTCTTTTACGCTCATGTCCATAAATTAAGGATAATGCAAAATCAGGCAAAGGAAGAGTTAGAAGCAAAACAAATTTGACTTATTTGTAAAGCTGATTTATTAAACAAAAGGTAAAGAGCAAAAAAAGATGCTATATGTTTGATATTATTTAAAAAAATAGCGATTTTTTCTCCCTGGAGCGAATTACAAAAACAACCTATTTACAAAAAACTAATATTACATGGTTGGTATGATTGTTAATACATTGTATGTCTCCCAGACGATGCAATACAGTCCGTACAAAGCCTAGGCACGCTGAGTATCAAATTATCGATCTGATCTTGGGGGATATAACACCACTCAAAAAGCAATGCTCTCCGAAGTTCCGATAAACATGTAGAAGCAGGTTGAAGGGCTGCAACTCGTCGGCCAAGCATGTCCCACACGTACTCTACTGGATTCCAGTCCGGTGAGAATGCTGCCCAGCCCATACGGGTGATATCCTCCGATTGAAGGCATTCGCTTATGATGTTTGCACGGTGAGGACGGGCGTTGTCATCCATAAACACAAATTGTGCGCCCGTGGCGCCCCGAAACAAACGTACATGTTGTTCCAGAATGACGTCCCGATAGATATGGCTTGTCGTGGTTCCAATTTGAACTTGCAGGTCAGTTCTGGAACCCACAATAATTCCATCCCAAACAAGCACTCCTGCACCACCGTAACGGTGTCGTTCAATGATGTTTTCTTGGTGGTAACGGGTACCTGGAGCTCTCCGGATGAAAGTCCGGCGAGAATCAGACTGCAAGCTAAACCTGGACTCGTCGGAAAACATCACACAAGCCCACTTTTGCGGTGTCCGCAATGCATGCTCTCTACTCCAGGCTAACCGCAGGCGACAGTGAGTTGCAGTAAGTGGAACGCATCTGACAGGTCTACGAGCATATAGACCAATCTGCCCTAAGCGTCTGTACACGGTCTGCTTCGAAATTGTCGTACCAGTGGCTGAAGAGAGCTGACAAGACAGGTCTGAGGCTATGCTCCGCCTGTTTCTTTTGGCAGTAACTGCCGAATACCGGTCCTCGTTCGGCGTTGTAACTCTGGTGCGACCTGTGCTGTAACGTCTACTCGCATTACCATCATCTTGGAATCGTTGCCAAAGCCTGGAGATGACACTCTGGGCAATTCCAAGTTCGTCTGATACTTCCAGTTGGTACGCCCACATTCCAGACGGCCGATAATTCTACCACGTAAAAACACATCCAAATGCGTCCTTTGTGTCATAACTATTCGGTTATTGCACTGAAATGCTTATAAAGCGCCTGCGAACAATTTTACTTCTTTGCCCGTATTCCTTATATATCACTCTCTTAGACTCTCGTCATTGTGACGTACCACCGGCGTCATCTGGTTACTTCTTGAAATTTTCATATGATTCTTGAAGATGTGTGTAGTGATTTTGCAGGGGATACATTTATTTTAGAGTTCGATTTCCGCGTGACTCCGAATTATCCTTAATTTATGGACATGAGTGTAAAAAGAGGACCTATATCAGAGCGAATAATATTTATTCCATAGGTTAAGAGTTTACCAATGGGCGAAGGAGTAACAGATTCTTGGATCCCGGTAACTCTATCCGTGTTCAGATAGGAAGCACTGACTAATTGCAAGTGAAATTTCGTGGTTTTCTTCATACATATCTTTAAGTACCTAAGTTAGTTACAAATTTTCTTAGGTAATCCTCCACGAAGGCATTCTTGCGTTTAAAAATGTAGTGCTAATGCGCTGTACTATAATATATTCCAATTCAGTCTTTGGATTAATTCACAAATTGCAGTTTTATTATGCTTTGGCGAAGGATAACACGAGGTTTAAATGTTATTTCAAGGCATATAATAAGTGCTAGTTAATTAAATTATCACATTCTCCTTATATCTTGTTCAAATTTTCAATCGTTAATAAAATACTTTTTATTCATCCATTCAAGTTCGAATACATTTTTTAAACTTGAAGTGGATGACACTTGATGTTAGTAAGTACAGTTTTTTCATATTAAAAAATTTTTTTTGTATTTTTAATTTTTTTAATTTGCCTTTGTTGACTTAAGTAGGAATTGACTTCAATTTTTTTCATTTAATTAATGATTAATTAAACTTGTAGTGGATGACACCTGATGTTAATACAGTTTTTTCACATAAAAATTCTTTTTTAAATTTTTAATTTCAAAATTTTTTTTTATTTTTAAAATATTTCTTTATAAAAAATTTTTTTTTTTTTTTTTTTTTTTTTTTTTTTTTTTTGTATTTTTAAAATTTATCCGAATTATCATTAATTTATGGACATGAGTGTAATACTTACTGATGTGCTCTTAATTTGAAAATTTAAAATCAAAATTTGTCCTTTAAATTGAATTTTAAAATTTTGATAGATATTTTGGCTCTCTTCTAGCTGGTCACCTGAGGCAAGTGCCTCACCCTTATCCCGCCGCTGTCTAAGTTATTATTATAATCCGCTGTCAATTGCAATTGAGAAATTACTATTGGGATTTTTCACAACTCCATGATATTTTCAAAGAGTTACATTAAGTGAAAATCAAAAATGTATTATTTTTTTAGTAAACATACTCCTTTATATCCTTTAACTGTGCGATAAAATAGATAGATTTTCGCTGAAAGCATTGCAAATCCAACAAGGTAGAGAAGGTAGTTGTCGCATGCTTTACTATACTCAAATTTTCAAAGGTAATAATATAACAACAACAATCCAAAAAGTCTATGAAATCATTAATTACCAAAAATTATATAATGCTGCGTTTTCGCAACGTATAAAAAAATTATACAATTAAGAAAATGAAAATAGATGTTTCTAGTGTGCCGGTTTTACTAAATATTCGATATTTTTCTGCTTCGGTTTATTTTTAATGATTGTGCATGTAATACCATGGGTGAAAAATCCTTTAAATAAAAGCATTAAGAAATATAAATTGAAAGATTTAAAAAATTTGTAAAAATATTCTATCATTCGTTGTAGTGCTACAATCAGTAGAACTGCATCAAGACAAGACAAGCAGCGACACGTCAAATTTTAGTAATTTCCTGGAGAAAATGCAACAAGAAAGCGGAATTCAAGGCCATACTCTTCACTCATACCCAAATTAATCTTCTGATCAACCGTCAATGTATTTTTGCGCCGTTGAATTTTTGAACAGCGCGTTGTTAAAACGTCGAACTACGAACTCCTTAGACTTTGGAAAGCTGTTCCAGATGATTTGAAAAAAAAGTACCTCTTTCGCTACTAAAAACGTTTCACTGTCTTGGAAATTACGATGTAGAAAGACAGTAAAGAATAAGGATTATCAAGTGAAAAATTTAAAATACAAACATTTTAGGTAAAATATTTCTGTAAATACAATGAAAGTCGTCTAAAAATTATGCGAATAGCCTTAGTATAACTTTATTTCACCTTCTAAATAATACTGTTGCGTGCATACGGGTTCGTAACGCATTAAATTCACAAGTCGATAAAAAGTTAATAAAATATATTCTTTGCACAAGAAATAAAACAAAATACTGAAATATTTCCTCAGCGATATTCGTACAATATCACAATATCTCAGACGTTAAACCGAACTCAATTCAAAACATGGAAACTAATTCAATTTCACAGCGAATTCGCTACAATCAATAACAGCATTAAATAAACGAACAGTTCGCTTAAAATAACAGCAGCTGCGTTGAGGTGTCTTAATTCGGCTTTTATAAGCTTTTTAATTATTCACGAGAACATTCTCGTAAAATCTATTATTTCAAGTTTTATATTTTATTGATTTTTCCAGATGGCAACAGCAATTACGAGATATTTATTTATTAAATATTAAATGCACGCGCTATTGTATTTTTACTTTTTCAACGCAGCTTTCTCTTCAAAATCGTCTGCGTTGCACGAGAAAATAAAACAATTACAATTCTAAGTAAATACGAAATCCGCAACAATAGTCCAAATGATGTAATTTATAATGTATCTAAATGAGAATTATTTTTGAGGCCATTTTCCCAGTTGTATAAATCACTAGTAGATTTATAGAACTGGGAAAATGTCTAGTAGATCACTAGTAGATCACTAGTAGTAAGGAAAGATTTCTGCTCATTTAACATTATTATCATCTTACAATTTATTGAAAAGAACGATCTATATAAACTTCAGAATGAGTTTTTTTACACGGATATATGTTAGCCGCTGAAGAAATTTAGTATAATTTCCTATGCAATGATTTGCATTCTTTATGATTACAATCTTTCAGAAACAGGTTGCAAATCAATTGTAATCTACATTACTCTGAGAATTCTATTGGACTCACTTCTCTGAATAGCCAATATACAGACGCACCTAATGTGCTTTTCCTTAATTAGATAATCTAATCCACTCCTACATGTCAATGTATTTCTGCGACAGTCCTTTTATCCGGTAAATAGAGAGAATTTCCGTGAAATGAGTAGACAGTTAGAGATTAGTTTGCATGGACACTAATTATAATGAAACATCTAAATTAGTTAGTACTCTAAAAACAGGTTTAGAAGTAACTAGTTTTCTAAATTGTGGGAGCCCATATTCTAGAAGTTTCCTTTTTCTTTCATAAGAAATGACTTTAGTGAAAGTCTTTGTAAATTTTTGGATTGTTATGTTACGTTACGTAACGCTATCATACCATTTATTTTGTAGAGTCATTAGGTTTTTTTGAGGCAGGAGTGCATGAAAAATGAGCAATGTTCCGCCGGGACTCGAACCTGGACCTCTCGAATACGCGCCGAGTGTGCTAACCGCTACACCAAGAAGGCATACAGAAAGAAGGGAGAATATACCTTAAAACTTGCTCGTGGCCTTGCAAGTGGTCAATTTCTAAAGGGTTTTTATTCAACGGGACTTAAAAAATTTTATACAGATTGTCAGTTAAAGGCTGTATCATTAAATATTTTAAACTAGCCGCTATGCGGCCAGCCTTCGTCTGGCTTTTAAACGTACCGGAAAATGCCTGAAAGACACACCTGGGACCTATGGCCGCGTAAGTTCTTCCAACTTTTTTCTCTTTGTTAAGATTTCAACCCTCCTTTGTATACGGCCCTGGTGTATCTCCAGAAAAACACATACATCTTGAATTTTTAGCAAATTAATTGCATGAGATGTGCATTAAACATTTGTTAAAGCATAATTTATATCCTCGTTCTTAATCACCACCATGACAACATAAAAAATTATATAAAAATTCTACAATAAAATTAAAATTTTTTAAACATTTTCTTACTCGATAGTTTGAATGATCCTTTTTCTGAAATTTTGAAATGTTATGATACTTTAGGTAATCTTCTGAGGAAATGTGTCAGCAGTCACATCGCAGCCATTTAACTTGTATAAAATATTACAATGAAATAAGCAATAGCCTTTGATACAAATGTTAATTATCCTAATAAAGTAATTAAACAATTTACCGTTGCAAAAAGAAACAACTTTTTAATTTCTTAAACTTTTCAGTCTCTTAAAAACAGTAACATAAGAAATGCGATGAAAAATTGTTGCCAAACCGAAATTTTTAAAAGAATGAAACTATTCAAAATGATGCTATTTCATCAAAAATCTATCGACAACAATAAGAAAGGAAAATTGTTGCCAAAACTACATTTTAAAATATCTGAGATGGGAGGAGTGTATTCGGAAGCTTCATTTAAAAAATTTTAAAAAAATACAAAATATTATTATTTTTCCAAAATTCTTTTTTTAAAAGGAGTCGAAAGGATTAAAGTTCAACGTGTCCAAAAATCAAAGGAAAATAAACGGCACATTTTTTAAAATAAGTTTTTTTAAAAAAAAATTCCGCGGAAAAGGTGTTAATCTCACCTTCCTAAATAAATTCCTATTTAATCGATTTATTGAAATACGAAATTTATTTTAAGTTCGTAAAATAGCTAAGTGTCTACGCTTCACGACGATGTAAAAGAAATGTATAGAGTGAAATCTCGCTTTCCTGTAGCCCATTATGTCTCAAAATGGCGCGATTTGGTCACAAAACATAAAATAAAAAACAAT
The DNA here is from genome assembly GCA_000611955.2 of Stegodyphus mimosarum. Classification (NCBI taxonomy): domain Eukaryota; kingdom Metazoa; phylum Arthropoda; class Arachnida; order Araneae; family Eresidae; genus Stegodyphus; species Stegodyphus mimosarum. The sequence goes on along the minus strand of KK114205.1, from coordinate 559,459 downwards.
CTAATTCGAATTTCGAAAAAATCGCTTCGAGGTGCACTGGCTCTTGCGTAGATACACCTATGTACCAAATTTCGTGGCCCTGAGTCTATTAGCTTACTCGCAACACGAACGAAAGACACACACACAGACAGACTCTTTGTTTTATGATATGTAGAGAAGATTAAAATAAATAAAGGCATTTCTTAAGAGTGTGTAGGGTTTATTTTAATTTTCTAATTGTTATTTTTATTTTGAAACAAGCTTTTTTTTTTTGTTGTTTTGTTTTGTTTTCTCATTTTTCACCTACGTCTTCCTTCCAAAATGAGTTTTCAGGATTACGCTTTATGTAAATGAGGTAGAAACCAGTATTTAAGCTGAGGTCTGGGTTAGTTCACTAGAAGAGCGTGTTCTGCCTTCCGGTCACATTATTGCTGCCAGTCTAATCTTAGTATTATTCAGCCATATTGTTACGTGCATTCTAGTATACGCCGATGATCTTAAAAAAGAACCAAATTTGTTAGTTACTTCTGTGCAGCCCGGCTGCTTTATTTTAGTTGGCGTTAGATTTGTTTTATATTTCCTATCTTGAGCTAAAGTGGACACTTATTGTAAGCCCGATATAGAGCCATTTTTATCTTATTTTAAGTTGGAATAAAGGGTAAATTCAACCCTTTTTTGGACTTCTAATTTATAAGAACTCATCGAATAGTCGCTACGCAGTTCTCCAGTATTATAGCCCTTTAAGAACTTTTAATTTAGCTAGGTTATTGCAATTTCAAGCCTTCAGTTTGTTTTTTAACGGATATTAGAAGAGTATATGAAACTGTCATGCTAAAACTTTCCACAGAAGGTCATAAAATCAAAAGATTTTGGATATAAAACTTTCAGATATAGCTGTTATCAACTACAATTGTATTAAATGAAAAATTGGATAAAAGTTTTCAGCATTTTTAGGTTAATTCCTTTTAAACAGTTACGCAGTGAAGCAGTAAGTGAAAATTTGTCGCTGCAATTTTCCATCATTTACATTTTACCAGATCATAATTTTCCTTCCTTATTCTTCTTCTGCAGCCCTCCCTACTACTACATATGCGAGGAATTTTTTAACTGATGAAAACTGTACGTATCAAAAAAATCGTAAATGCTTTTTTCTGCAAGCTGATATAAATTTGTTCTTTTCTTTGTTTCACTGAAAATACGTCTTCTAATCATTTTCAAAATATGGCAGAATTAGATTATACATTTATTTCGTTGTACACTCAGCTCTGCACCCTCTTGGAACTGATTAAATGGCAAACTGCGTGACTTCTAAAGCGGAATTATGAAACCTTATTCTAATTTTGTCATTTCATATAAATTCAATCTAAAAAAATAAATAAATAAAAAGAATTATTAGCCCAAAGGGGAAATTTGCGTTGATTCCCTATACATGTCGGTTCACTTTTCAAACTGTTGCCACCAAATATTAGAGCCCTGTATTATATTTAAAAAAACTAAATAATGCAGAATCTGCAAAAATGTATGTATGTTTCTCGCATTGTGATAAAACAACGGTAGCTAGGGACATCAGATTTTGAATACTGAACATTTCTACCAGAATATGGGCATCTAGAAGCCCAAATTTGAAATTTGGAATTTGTTTTATGATCGATTTCATATTTTGTAAAACTTTAACGAGTTTTTGATTAACAAACTCAAGGATTTCAAAGCGAGCGACAGCAACGTTGTACGGAAAAAACATTTTTATCTCTAGCGCGCGAGACTGTGTATCGGAAATTCTAAAGATATGCTCCTCTTAAAATTATTTTGCGATATTGCTGTTGAACTGAATTTTATGGTTTAAGTGCGAATGAACAAGATATTTAATAAATAAAGGTAACACACAAAATGTAAAAAAAAAGTACTAAAAAACTTTGGACGTAATTTAAAATCTGAAACCATTCAGATTTTTTTTTAATATAATTTTTTAGTCCAAAGGGCCTTTGTCCCTGAAGGACTATTGTTTTCGTTTTGCGATTTTGCGTCGGAAACATTAAAAGTCTGTATCACTTTTCAAACAGTTGCCACCAAACATTATCGCCCTGTATTATATTTAAAGAAATTAAATAATGAAGAATGTGCATAAATATATGTATGTTTCTCGCATTGTGATAAAACGAAGGTAGCTAAAGCCATCGAATTTTGAATGCCGTCATCCTGCCTGCCGCGAATGTAGGCATCTGGAAGGCCAAATTTGAAATTTGGAATTTGTTTTATTAACGATTTCATACTTTGTAAAACTTTAACAAATTTTTTATTAACAAACTCGAGGATTTCAAAGCGGGCCATGGCAACGTCGTACAGAAAAAAACATTTTTATCTGCAGCGCGTGAGACTGTGTGTAGGAAATTCTAAAGATATGCTGAGTTTAACATTATTTTGCGATATTGTTCTTTAACTGAATTTTATGGTTTAAATGCGAAGAACATGATATTCAATAAATAAAAGTAACATATAAAATGTTTTAAAAACGCCCCTTTGGACGTAATTAAAAATCTGAAACCTTTCAGATTTTTTTAAAGGTTAAATTTTTTTAATTTAAACTGAAATTCGAAACGAGAATAACAATAATAATAACAATACTTGACTTGGAATATGCTGCCATTCGACAAAACGAAAATTCGTTAATTTATTTTTCTTGAACTGTAGCCATTTAACTTAAAAATTTAATTAGTTTGAGAGATTAAATATTAATAAATATTTTCTTAAGTTATTTAAATTTTTATTATTTAATGATATTGTTAATTTCCAAAATTCAAAACGCATTTAATTTATAATACATCTCAGGAGTAGTTTTACGAATATTTAACAAAGTTAGTAGAATATTTTTTCCAAAACCATAAATTATTGTATTTAAGCACAGAATCATTTCATTTCTGTATTATTAATACATTAATAAGTTTGGCAGGTAAAACACGTCGAGTATTATAGCTTATCCCGTTATTTAATTTTACAACATTAACGAGAAATCAAAACGAAGAATAAATTCTTAAATTTTTTCCCCAAAAAAGGAGATAACGATAAAAATATGGTACTGATCGAGACAAATCTACTAGAGGGCTCTGATTGTCAGCGCCACGTGACAAAAATCCTCGCGTTGCCAAGGTAACGGGAGGAACAGGGATTGGCGCTTTTCATCGGTTTGCGGTTGTGGATGGCTACTTTTTGGTCATCGCCGACCAAGCGGATTAAGTATTGTCTTCTTTTTTCTCCTTCCTTCGGTTTTTGATGTCCCGTCCTTTTTCATTTGTGCTATTAGTTGCAGATATAAAAAGGTGGAAAGAAAGTACAATATTGCCAGAAGGATTACCATTACAAAAGATGGAACAGAAGCCTTTAGTCGCCTGCCTCTCTATTATCATGGCAAAAGTTTATTATATATTTAGTTCCGCTGCTGTCTTAAGATTATGTAACGGATTATTTCGTTTGAAGTTAAAATAATACGAAAGGTATTTTTTACTGGTTAGTGAATATTTCAAAAGGTCACTAGAACAGTGCATTCCTATTTGTGAAACTCGGAACTCTGAATTAATTTAAATTCAGAAATTTCTAAAGGAGCATTTACCAGTTATTTACTAAAACCATTAAATGTAATATTATGTGTTAAAAAAAGACGTACAAGTAAACATTTCGTAATCAGAACATTGGTCTTTGACTCGTGGAAATTGACTTCTGGTATTATTGCTCATCTTACAGACGTGAATCAAATCAGATAAACTGTCAAAGCCAGAAGGAAGAAGGGAATGCCCGTCGAAGGTCAAGGTCCTAAGGCACCTTATAGGTAACAATACGACTTTTGCCTAGAAGCACTAAAATTTACGTAAACAAATCCTGAGGAATGGAATCCAACAATGTCTTACCACTCTTCCCCTGAATATCAAACCCTCCTATTACCAGTGAATGTCAGCACAGATGTAGTTCTTCCCATATCCTCTAAAGTATTTAAAACGCAAAATGTTGCCTTTTTATCCTAAATTGTACAAAGCCTTTATTTAGTATAGTAGCTTTGATTAGTCCAAAGGTGCTTTGTCCCTGAAGGACTATTGTTTTCGTTTTGCGATTTTGGTTCGGAAACATTAAAAGTCTCTATCACTTTTCAAACTGTTGCCACAAAATATTGCAGCCCTGTATTATATTTAAAGAAATTAAATAATGAAGAATGTGCATAAATGTATGTACGTTTCTCGCATTGTGATAAAACGATGGTACCTAGAGCCACCGAATTTTGAATGACGTAATCCTGCTGCGAATATAGGAAGCCCAAATTTGAAGTTTCGAATCTGTTTTATAATCGATTTCATATTTTCTAAAACTTTAACGAATTTTTGATTAACAAACTGAAGAATTTCAAAGTAAGCAATGGCAACGTTGTACAGAAAAAAACATTTTGATCTCCAACGCGTGAGACCGGATATACGAAATTTTAAAGATAGGCTCAGTTTAAAATTATTTTGCGATATTGTTCTTTAACTGAATTTTACGGTTTAAGTGCGAAGAACATGATAATTAATAATTAAAGGTAACACACAAAATGTCAAAAAAACGCCCCTTTGGACGTAATTTAAAATTTGAAACCTTTCAGATTTTCTTTTTTAATCTAGTTTTTTTGTCATAAAATCATTTGCATGCAATTATTAATACTAAGAAACTTATTAATTACATAAAGTAAGATGGCGCTCAAATATGTTGCGAATGTTAAAAAAATAAAAGCGTTTTAAATGTCGCTTACATTTTCTGGTCCTTTTTCTGATAATTTGAGCATACAACCACTGTTGCTCTGCTGTTGTTGATTGTGTTTATTCGTTTCATTACAAAATTTATTTGCCGTTTGGGCATTTCTACACAAAAAACAAAATCAGAAATGAAACACGAATACTTTTATTACATACATCTATCTGCATGAAGTCATTTTAGCGACTGAAACCATAGAAAGTCTTGCAAGTCTATTACACTTCCGTTTTGAAAGGAATTATGGGTGTAAACATAGAATATTATCCACACTGGCAACAAAACCGCAGTATTTCCCGAACGTCATCACTAATTCCTGACTCAGATCTAACAAATAAAAGGCAGTTTTAAAAACTGGCTACATTATATCCATTAAAGACAGAAACTTCAACCAATAAGCTATTAAACTAGCTACAGCAGTCCGAAGAATCTTCATAAAGTTTTTCTTGTGCAGATTCATCAGCGTTCTGAATTGATTAATATGGTTGGTAGTAGTAAATATAATCAAAACCCAGTTTTACAAAATCATGCCATTTTTTAGGTTTCTGCTACAAAAAAAATCTGATATGGACGACACCACATGACTTCCTTGCACGACCTATTAAATTACACACATTTTTTGCTGCATTTCATTTAAACTTATTTCTTCGGATTTCATCGGGGATATAATTTTCATTCAATTAATTCAGTTCTCACTTCTCGGCAAGACAAAATACATAAAACCTCGAATCATCTTTATTAAAAGTTGTGAAATACAGGAAAATATAAAACACCAAATACAATTAAAAACAGTTAAAAAAAATTTCTCACAAGGAAAATTTAGAGTTTCTACGTAAAAACAATCAAGTCGGCCAGTGCACAACACAGATTTTTCGGTTCATAAAATTTAAAGTTTAATTTTGGTTCCAATCGACAAAAACCCACTGGAGTTGGCGCACAAACTGACTTAATTCACTCTTCTACTAAGAGTTTCAAATGTAAACAAATGCTGGCTCTTATTTCCACTTAAACAACTTTAAATTACTGATAACTCTATTGCGTGCAGATTAATTAAAGGCATAAAATACAGTTATAACAGTCCCATATACAAAATTTCAACGTTCTGATGTACTCGTTTTTCAGTTATGGAAGGTACATATACACATACGTACGCATGTACACACAGATGCCACGAAAAATAATAAAAGGGAGACGTTACCTTTGTTGTTGCAAAGCTTAGTTTCTCTAGAATGGCAACAAATCCACTATTTAGCTAGGTTTTAAATGTAAACAAAATGGCTGTCATGGTAAAAAAATTAGGCTTAGCAGCACTGAAACAACTTTTAAATTACTGATAATTGTACAACTATTGCATTCAGATTAACTAAAGGTACAAAAACCTTAACCGGAAGATAAGAACAACATAATTCAATCTTTTTTAAAGCAAAAATTGCGCAATTTACCAACATATAAGAATAAAAAAACTGAGCTCCCTGAGCCAATTAACACAGTGGGTAGATATATAGATATATATTATATGTACGTTTGGTGTGGCCGACTGCAACCAAAAATAAAGGTACACATCTACATGTTATAGCAGTCTCATATACAAAATTTTAATGTTCTGAGGCTACTCGTTTTTGAGTTATGCGAGATACATTGTAAGGTTTTAGTTTAAACTAACAAAGTTTTATTTTAATTTGCCTTTCTTATCTGTTCTTATTTCAACTTCCCGTTGGAATAAGCGCGCGTTTCAGCTTTATGCTAATTTGAAGTGGAGCCAAGTTGCTATTTAAACGGTAGGTAGGAACCTCTCATTGTGAGAGAGCTTTTAGTCTCAGACCACTGTTACTCTATTCGACGTTCGCCTGACCAGCTAGTATTTAAATTCTAAGCCTTAGCGCTGTTACTCTATTACTTATTGAAGTAAATCTAAGTGCGTCAGTATTAGTTAAACCTTGCTACGCACCATTTAGATAGAGGTCAACCTCGCGTTTATAGCTCTGTGAGCAACGACTACTTAATTTCTAATTAACTTTAGTTTAAATTTATTTGATTGTTCATTTTAGACCCAAGTGCGGTCTCTACTTTCTGTATCCCTCCCCAGTTGGGAAGTGGTTGTAAATAATTGTGATTTAATAAAAGAGGATTTTAAATCCCTTTCAAGTGCAGTTCTCTTACCACTTAATAACAATATTCTACCACAGAACATAGCTGCATTCAGCTCCCTGTTCACGATCAGGACTTAAAGTATTTCACGAATATGTTAGCCAAGAGTATGCACCGAACACTCAGTCCTGACAACATACATATATACGTACGTACAGACACCATGAAAAAGTATATTCTGAAGCTATTTGAAATCAATTGTATAATTCGTTTGCAAAAACAGAGTCTTTTATTCGTCCTTACGTGCAGATGTCATGCAAAAACGCCGTTAAATTGCCTTCGATAGCGGTCAAAATGGATATTTTCGTTGAAATATGGTACCCGGAATTTTTCGTGATTACAGTACTTTCTTTAATTCGTTCAAGGAAGTAAAAATAGCAAAATATATTCATTCCATTCCTCCCTATTTAATTAATAACCAAACCCTTGCAGTTTTTAGTCCAAAGGGGGTTTTGTCCCTGAAGGACTATTGTTTCCGTTTTGCGATTTTGCGTCGGAAACATTAAATTTCGGTTCACTTTTCAAACTGTTGCCACCAAATATTGCAGCCCTGTATTATATTTAACGAAATTAAATAATGAAGAATCTGCATAAATGCATGTATGTTTCTCGCATTGTGATAAAACGACGGTACCTAGAGCCATCGAATTTTGAATGACGTAATCCTACTGCGAATGTGGGCATCTGGAAGCCCAAATTTGAAATGTGAAATTTGTTTTATTATCGATTTCATGTTTTGTAAACCTTTAACGAATTTTTGATTAACAAACTCTAGGATTTCGAAGCGAGCAATGGCAACGTTGTACAGAAAAAACATTTTTATCTCCAGAGCGTGAGACTGTATATAGGAAATTCTAAAAATATAATCCGTTTAAAATTATTTTGCGATATTGCCCTTGAACTGAATTTTATGGTTTAAGTGCGAAGAGCATGATATTTAATAAATAAAAGTAACACGCAAAATGTTAAAAAAACGCCTCTTTGGACGTAATTTAAAATCTGAAACCTTTAAGATTTTCCTCCCCCCCCCCTGAAAATGAAAAGATTTAACAATCAGATGAATTTAGATCGAGATTCATTGAATGATATTTCGCTATTACAAAATTAATCCCAATAACATATTTCTTACGTAACGCAAAATAATACCTGTACTTGCTTAACTAAGCAAAATTCTTGTCCCTCTGTTCACAAAGGTAGAAAATTCACTATACTGGATCAAACACCGTAATATAATATTTCTTTTCTTGCTTTTGCCTTCGTTAAGACATAGTTTGTTTTTTATCGTCTTCCATCGTCTGTTCTTAAATCTATAAATAACTAAAACATATGACTGAAATTACTAAAAACGGATGAACTGTTTTCGGCGTTTGGAATGTCTCATTATGTTTCTAATTCTAAAATTTATTTTTAAAAAATTAGAAAGAAAGTTGTTCGAAAATTCTACGAAAATTGCTCTGTCATTAATGTACCATCTCCAGCATCGGCATATTCTAAATTACAACACTAAGTTTTAATCATAATTGCATACACAGCTGTTCCCAAGTGGTTGGCGAAAATATAATCTCGTTACTGAAAATGACTAAGAGAAAAACTAACGTATCTTCGAATTTCCTTTTCTCTCTCTCTTTTTTTTTAATTACAAATTGTGCATACATGTTAGAGCGCTGTAAGTCAAATTTATTAAAATTTTTTATTTGAAGACGTTTACTTTTTTTCTTTTTTTCCCCATACGAAGTGTTTGGTGGTAAGTTCAAAAAAAAAATCTGAAAGTTTTCAGATTTTATATTCCGTCCAAAGGAGGTTTTTTTTTTTTTTTCCTTAACGTTTTGTGTGTTACTTTTATTTATTAAATATCTTAATATGTTCTTCGCGCTTAAACTATTGAATTCAATTCAACAGCAATATCTCACACATTTAAAAAGAGCATATCTTTAGAATTTCCGATACACAGTCTCGCGCACTGGAAATATTTTTTTTTTGCACAGTTTTGTCATTGTATGCTTTGAAATCGTTGAGTTCGTTAATCAAAAATTCTTTAAAGTTTTACAAACTATAAAATAGATAATAAAACAAATTCCAAATTAGGGCTTCCAGATGCCCATATTCGGGTGAACGATTACGTTATTCAAAATTTGATGGCTGTAGGTACTGTTGTTTTATTACAATCCCAGAAACATACATACATTTATGCAGATTCTTCATTATTTAATTTCTTCAAATATAATGAAGCGCTCTAACATTTGGCGGCAACAATTTGAAAAGTGATATGCCGTTTATAGTGATTCGACGCAAAATGCTAAGACAGAATTAATAGCCATTCTGTACTAACGCCCTTTGGGCTAATAATCGATGATTATTAAAAGGCTTACCTGGAATATAGCTTGAACTATAGACTTATATTTAACCTGGAAACATTTGGCTTTATCATAAATAAATACGATTTAGACTTTTATTTGCACTAGTAGAATTTTTTACATGGAATACGGAATTTTTGCGTCGTTCGGTTTTTTACATCTGTTGCCACAGAAGAAAAAACAAGTTTAAAATATGTAAGCAGAAACATTTCTGGTACGAAGACAGCGCCACCTACAGAGAAGGATAAAATAAGGAATGAGAAGATTTTGAAAGTTGACACACACCATTCGCATACGTAACATATGTTTACATATTAAAATATTCTACCTTCATTTATATGCATATATTTATAAACAACAGATGAGAGCGTATTTAGTTTCCTTTGAAATTCTTGTGTTTGATTAAATCACTCCTCATTTAAGCTGTCGTCTTATTCTTATGTATTATTGCATACTGCGGGTTAACAAAACTATCCTTAGGCCAAGTAAATAAGACGACATAAATCGTTATTAAGAAAAATCTGATTTGTACACCACATGACATCCTTATACGGAATATTAAATTATACGCATTTTGCATTTCAGTTAAACTTATTGTATTGAATTAGATCTGCTTCGTCGATAGCACATAAGCAGTAGAACAAATGCGCTCTTCAAAATTCACTATATTTGTTTACCATAGCGACACTCTGGCGCTAGGTTCACTTAAAGCATTAGATCTCATTCATTTTATATTTCGGAATACACAAAAATTATATCATCTGAAGAATTATCTAATCGTTGCCACATGTTCTTTCAAAATACTATAATAAATCTAAAACGATGTGTGAAAAATCAAACAAACAAAACAAAAAAAAAGGGTTTTTCACAGACGATTCAGTATTTTTCATTCAATGAATCCAGTTCTCTCTTCGCGACAAGGCGAAAACAGATAAAAACTTAAAACATGTGTATTAAAAATTACGAAGTAAATTTTAAACACTTATGTCCTCGAAAACACTGCAGAATGGATTAAGCATGGTTTATTTCGCTATAATAAAAGAAGGCGTTATCTTTGTTGTTGCGAAGTTTAGTTTCTCTAGATTGGCATTGCTAGGCTAAACAAAAATTAGGCTTAACCTAATTTAAACAACTTTTAAATTGTTGATAATTCTACAATTATTACGTGCAAGTTAACTAAAGTCATAAAAACCTTAACCGGAAGATAAGAACAACATAATTCAATCCTTTTTAAAGCAAAAAATGCGCAATTTACCAACATATAAGAATAAAAAAGCTGAGCTAACTGAGCCGAGTAACAGAGTGGATATACTATATATATTTATATACTTTTGGAGCGGATGATTGCAATCAAAATAGGAGGTGCACACCTACATGTTATAGCAGTCTTATATACGAAATTTCAACGTTCTGAGGCTACTCATTTTTGAGTTATACGAGATACGTACATACATACGTACGTACAGAATAAAAAAGCTGAGCTAACTGAGCCGAGTAACAGAGTGGATATACTATATATATTTATATACTTTTGGAGCGGATGATTGCAATCAAAATAGGAGGTGCACACCTACATGTTATAGCAGTCTTATATACGAAATTTCAACGTTCTGAGGCTACTCATTTTTGAGTTATACGAGATACGTACATACATACGTACGTACGCACAGGCACCAGGAAAAAAA
>KK114205.1:537643-548346 GCA_000611955.2 Stegodyphus mimosarum | reverse complement strand
AGAGTGTTTTATTATGTTCTTACGCACGGATGCTACGTAAAACCATCGTTAAATTGCATTCGATAGCGGTCAAAATGGACATTTTCATTGAAATATGATACCCGAAATTTTTCACGATTGCAATACTTTCTTTTTACTTCGTACAAGGAAATAAAAATAACTACGCTTACAATAATATAAAATACATAAATAGTTGAAAGAGAAAATAGGACGAAATTCTTCCTAGCGCATAATAAATGTCGTAGATCATCAAAATCAATAGTTTAAAGATAAGCAGTAATTACCGAAAACGAATTTTAAATACAACTGTACAACTCGAGTAAATGCCGCTCCAAACTTCTATATACGACTGGTCAAGAAAAGAGAATAAGCATTTCTGGCAGCTTCGAGAAAAAGCGCCATAAAGCTTCGAATACAAGTTTTCGGAAAACTTCCTATGGTATCGTCAAATTAGACAGAAATAATAAAATGTTACTAACTTGGCAACAAAATACATCACTATCTGGTAAAATAGTTTCTCCCGATTACTCACGTTTCACGTGAGATAGTCTCACTATTCTACAGACAGTCGACTCACAGCTTAATTAAATATCTCTAAACTAATACACGAAATAAATATGCATAGATACCTCTGATCTCTAATTTAAAATTATGAAAATGCACAATAAATTAATATAAAATTACTATATGAAATGGATTAAATCTATAAATAAATACACCTTGGAACAAAAACATGCAACACTTTTATCTCACTTTCTACTGGGTCGATTGACGAATTTACATTACATTTTACATTTTTCATGTCTCGAAAGAGCGACTTATAATATATATTAGATTTATGTATAGCATTGTTCTAACATAGGTATTTTGAAACAAAATCGGACTTTTTCTGAAACTACATACCTATTTTTTTCCACGTTTCTATTCTGCTACTCGAATTATGCAAAACTGCCAAGTTTTATAAAAATCGCGCAGCTGATTTTAGCTCCCGTATGTTTATTTAATTTGGTATATATTTATTTATGTCTATTTTTGCCGCTCTCGCTCACAGGTATGAAAAATAAATTTTCACATGAAGAAGCACGAGGGATAGTCAGCCCAAATGCCGGCCGAATGGCCTTGTAAGTATAATTACCCAACGTGTCTTGCAGCTTTCATTTATGGGTCCAAAGAATACACGTCAAGGTGAAGCGAGAGGTAAAAAGAGAGTCAGTGAACTTCAAGCCGGTCTATTTACAGTGTCTTTAGCCAACGTCCGTTGCCACTGTCGAAATGGAATTCGGAGTGAAAAAAAAGCGAGGGCTTGCCATCACACTAAGCCCACGTATCCCTTTTATTATTGCTAGAAGATCTCACTTTCCTCTTTCTATTCAAAACCTCAAATATATATGTGTGTGTGTGTGTGTATGTTATGAAAATAAACATAGTTAGTGGCAATGGAAGGAACCTTTGACCGATGGCCGGTTGGTGATGGTATAACTGTGCTGTAGAATAATGAATGGTTTGCAGACAATCGTTCTGTGAGTAAAGATATAATTTATTCTTGAATATTCTTTACAAGATATTTTGTCACATCACTATATTACGGTGGTGAATAGTCACTGCAGGATTTATCTATGATTTATTACATTCTTGAAACAACACAGGTAAGCAAGCAGTGACCAGACGATGTTAAGTTTAGCAAAAGAGAAGGACAGAAAAGCAAAAGTGCGCAGTTAATTAAATATGGAAGCTCACACGGAGAAAGTTTCGGTTAAAGTTCCGCATTGGTTACGTCATCAGCATTATTAAGTCATATGTATAGACTGATCTAGAAATGGCGCAATCAAGAGAAAATTGCGATGCATTGCAGATACTAGGAGAGGGATATATAAAAATTTAAAGGGTTATTGATAATTTAAGTTAGTAATTTATCAGAGATTTATTTTCTTATTTTACATATAGATATAGATTTATCAATTCTTGGATGGTTTTTTAACCTGTTTCATACACTAAATAGCAAACAGGATACAGAATATTGATAAATACCAAAACATGAGTAGAATTTGTTTTTTTATATTCATAAATTGAAGCTATTTACCTAATGGGTAAATAAAACGCTAACTGCATTCCCCTTTTAAAAACTATCACATTTATGAACTTCCTCCCAAACGAAGAATTCTCTCTGGTTAAGAACTGATATTCCAGTGATGCTTCACCTTCATCATTTACCTGGAAACGACACGTGATATAGCATGAAGAAAATGCATATATCTTAATTTTTTTCTTATGAATAAAATTAACTATTATCAGAATTTTTTCTAGAAATGATTAACTATTGCAGACAATTCGTACGCATCATTAATAACGACTGCGAACCGAATATTGATTAATATTTGAATTTTAATCACGATATGCATTATAATCTTCTAAATGGGTTTATGTCTTCTTATTCGCTAAAGAGGAAACTCCATAATTAGTATTTTAACATTAAATGGAAGAATAATGCTTTCATTTCAAGATTTCCATTAATAAGAACTAACAATTACGTTTTAGCAATGTGTTCCGATGTATAATTCGAAATTCCATATAATTAAACTACGTCATTTCGGGGTATAAATAATACAAGACATTTACGTCTTGTATTATTTATAGACGTCTTAAACATTCTCGAAACAACACAGGTCTTTATTACGTCTTAGACATTTTGAACTAAGGAACAAATACTTTTAGTTCTTTATTCTGAAATTTACCACAACGTTTTGGAATTACAAGTCAGATAAAACTCTAGACATTTGATCCGGAACCTCAGTCCATCCCGAGAATTATGTAACTTATTCCCATTTTTTAGCCCAAAAGGATGTTAATCCCGAATGGGATATTAGTCTCGAAACTGCATTTTACGTTGAATCACTACAAATGGCGTAGATCTTTTCAGATTGTTGCCACCAAATATTATCCTTCTGTGCTATATTTAAAGATATTAAATGATGAAGAAGCTGCATGAATATGCGTGTGTTTTTCGCATTGTGAAAAAGTAACGGTACCTGCAGCCATCAAATTTTGACTAACGTAGACCTCCATCCAAACATGGGTACTTAGAAGACCGAATTTTGAATTTCGAATCTTAAATTTTATATTTTATAAAATTTTAATGAATTTTTAATTAACAAATTCAACAGTTTCAAAGCGAGCGGAGGCAACTTTTGTTTCTCCGCCGCGAGAGACTGTCTATCGGAAATTCTAAAGATATGCTGTTATTAGATATTTTATGATTTTGCTTGTTGAATCGAAATTTGTGACATAAGCGCCAAGAATGTGATATTTAATAAATAGTGTCAGCACACGAAACGTCAATAACAAAAAGACAAAAAAGAAGTTTTGTAAAGCCATTGTAGGTAAAAAAACTGAACATTGATAGGATGAACTGCCAAAAGACTGAAAATTCGAATACATAATGTTGCACTGGGAATTCCAAATGCGTACTGCTATGCTGTTTTTAAAATTTTCATAATTTTTCTGTTGAATTGTATATGGAGCAAGTGCGAAGAAAATATTGTAAAATAAAGCAAAAAAGAAATTTATTAGTAGGAGTGCAGCATAGTGGTAGCTGCGAGCTCAAGGAGAGCGTAGAAAACCTTAACAAACCCTTTTGGGCGACCGTTAAAATCTGAAATTATTCTGAAGTTTTAGTTCAAAGGTTCGTTAGCCCATAAGGGCTATTAGTCCCGAAATGGTATTTTGCGTTGAATAGGCTGTATCAATTTTCAATTGTTGCCACCAAATACTATTTCCCTGTATCGTATTTAAAGAAAATTGAATAATAAAGAGTCTGCATGAATGTATGCATGTCTTCCGCATCGCGAAAAAACAACGGTACTTAAAGCCATCAAATTTTGAATAACATAGTCCTCCACCCTAACATGGGCGGAAGCCCGAATTTGGAGCTCTGAATTTATTTTATTATCTATTGCATATTCTGTAAAACTTTAATAAATTTTTTATTAGCAAATTCAAAGGTTTGAAAGCGAGCAGTGGCAATACACCGTGTAGAACAAAATATTTTTATCTCCAGCGCTCAAGATTGTCTATCGGAAATTCTAAGCATACGTTGTTTTTAAATATTTTTAGCCCAAGGGGGCGTTAGTTTAAATGCTGTAGAATCGTGTACGTATGTGTAAATGAAGAAACACCTCTTTGGGAGAAATATAAAATCTGAAAGCTCTAAATTTTTTAGACCAAATATGTATTTACTGTAACGTTTAAATGGGAAGTTTAATTTTTGCTTCATCCTATTTTATGTCAAGAAAGCTGATACACTTAAACAAAACATAAAATATATTTCAGCAATGAATGCTGAATGGCAAAATTATTTTTTGTTTGCTTGGACAAGAAAACTTTACCGTTTTCCATTGAAATAAACCAATCAGAATTACTTTTTTTCTCATACGCAAAAAATCTAAACCTATAGGCTTTATTATTTCTAATCCACGAATTCTAAAATGCTGACGATTTTATCTGGGAGAGCTTCCGAATTTCGAAATTCAATTCAAACGCAAACCACAAATTCAAAATAAGTCTCAATGACTTTTATTTACGTACATCTCTTATATTGATGTATTTACATGGTTCAAGATTAAATCAAAAGACGGGGATAATTCCCCATTCGAATCAAATTCCATTACGAGAGGCCGAGTAACTAACTGACCGCTTACTTCCAAGTTTTGCTTTTCGACTCTCCGTTGCCACAGCCAGAAGCGAAACTTTCGCTCATTTCGCGTTGTAACATTTCGCGTTGTAACAAATTGAGAAATCACAATGTTAAAACTCAGTTTTTTTTTCCAAATTTTCAAAGAGAAAAGGAATGGTTTACCTGTTCACAGGTAATTTATCTAAATCTTCCAGACTCTAATCCAAAGGTCCACTATTGAGACACCACTAAAAATTATTTCTAATGCACGAATTCCAAAATGGTGACGATTCTATTTGGGAGAGCTTTCGACTTCAAAATCCAATTCAAACTCGAACCACAAATTCAAAATAAGTCTCAATGACTTTTCTTTACCTACACTGCGAAAAAAAAATGGGACAGTTCTATTTCTCGCGTTCTACTTGGACGATTGACGAAATTCAACTTGCATTTCTCATGTCTCGAAAGCGCGACTCAGGATATATATTAGATTTATGTATAGCATTATTCTAACATAGGTATTTCGACACAAAATCGTACTTTTTCTGAAATAACATGCCAATGTTTTTACATATTTCGATTCTAAGACTCAAATTATGTCAAGCTGCAAAGTTTTGCAAAATTCGCAAGAGTAATTTTTAAAATATTAGCTCTCAAAATTTTAGCTCCTCGGTGTTAATTGAACTTGGTATATATTTATTAATATCTCTTTTTTTTATTAAACTTACTTGATTCCTTCTTTGAGAATTAGAAATTTAGGTTCATTCCAAATAAAATTCACCCATTTTTTATGATTTATTTTCAAAATTTGTAATTTTAAGTAATTTTTATATATTTTTCGGAAACAGTTTTGGATTATAACCTATGAAATTTTTAACATCTTAAAGTAGATGTATTTCTAGGCATACAAGCAAAAAATTAGAGTTTTTTTATTCAAAATTTTCTAAGATATACATGAATTTACATATTGGAGCGTTTTGAAATTTGGCATCTTTTTTTTGAGCGATTATAATGCCAAATGTGGTTTATGGATTTTGTGACAATGAATTGCTACAGCTATTTTTAACCTTTAATTTCAAATAAATTTTTACGGAGAATTAATTATATGGAATTTTTTCCCTCAATGATGCGTATAATTAATAAATATTTATTAATACTATATGAAAAGCTACTTTTTTAATTATAGATGATTTTGTTCAGATTTAATTTTTTTTTAATTTCTTTCTTTTTTCCTTTTTTTTTAAATATTTGTAACACTAAAATTTTGCATTTGCCATGTTATCGTCTGTTAGTTGACTTTAACTTCATTTAAATCGAATTGTCTAAAACTGAGAACTTTCGTTTGATGTTTTATGAACTGTTTTATTTCTTTGTCATTCAGCAAAAAAAACCTTTTAATTAATATATTGTTGCGCCATACGGGTTCGTGGATTTGAGAGTATGCGATGAAAACACGATGCAGAACAATAAAAAGCACAATTTATTTACAAGAATCACTATTTACAGCACAGTTCCAAAATTACCTTTAAAAGCGTCGAAAATCTACAATAAATGCGCTGAAACAATCAGCAACACAGCTTCAGGCTGTAACTGTAAAGGTAGCTTCACGGCAACACTAAACTTATAATAAACACCGTGGAACAATCACCAATACACTGTCAAGCTATACTGTAAAGGTAGCTTCACGGCAAAGCACTATCTCGATCGCTTTCCGTTGACAAAACTCTCGCGTAGCTTAGCACTCACAGTAAGCAGCGATTCTCACAATGCCGGCTCTCAGAAACGCACGGGTTTATATAGCTTTTCCTTAGGTTCCACACGTTTCGAGAAATATCTCGACAGGAAGTTATTTGAGAAGCTTCCCGATTGGACCATGGGATATCGCCGTATTGGTCGCCAAATGGGCGATAAAGTCGCCAATCTGGCAACCCTACCATACACTATTTTATGGCAACCCTAGTGCTATGCCGGAAAGCTTACATACAGGCGCAACCGCCGAATTTTTCGCAACAATATTTATCCTTTGGACTTTGCTTTAAACTTTATTTATAGTTAAAATGCCTAGAATATGAAAAGCTGTCTTCAGCTGAAGCGCAACTGATGTGACTGATATTTTACAAAATTTGATAAGAATGCAAAATTTATGGAAGTGTAACAATTGAAAAATCTTAATTTTCTTCTGTGAACTCTGAAAATAAATGTAGAAGAAAATTAGGGAGAAAAAGTAAGCAAAAATTTGAAGGGGAATATTGCTGCCAGAAATACTAAGATGTTTCGAAAAGTTGGATGCTTTTGCATATACTTTCAGAATACTTCAAGGAATTTGGGTGTTCAAAGAGAAAACACTTGGACGTGCAACATCAGCAAATGCCATCAACTGAACTTGTGCTGACGGAAAAGACAGAAACGATATCATTGCAGATTAAAGCGAAGAGCGACTGGTTTCCGACTGTACGGTTGGTATAAATTAAAATTACGTCATGGAACATCATATCGTATCATAAACGGAGAATCCCACGATTTCTCAATCGAATTATTTGAAGATTCAGGAATTTATCCAGTGATGTATATGGATGTCATCTAAAGACGTTTTTCCTCTTAATGAAACCAGTCTTTCCTTTCATCTCATGCCTTCAAAATGTCCTAGCCTCTAAAGACTGATAAAGGCTCTGACCAAATACTGATGAAATGGATTGAAATGGATTATAAAGTTACGGCAAATCAGGGCTATCTGCCTAAAAGGAGAGATGCCTTCGTGAAGAACTTTCTAACGGAAACCAGCTCGTATGCACGTTAGACATCAGAAAAACCACGAAAACGCCTATGCAAACAGCCCGTTCGCTGAGATACGAACCATGGAGCGAACTACCAGTGTTCAGCGACTTTGCCGCTCGGCCGTTTGGGAGCCTTTATGAAATAGAAGGCCATAACTTTATTCAAAATGAAATGTCAGAAATACCAAGATGTTACGACATCCACTGCCCACCGAGAGAGGGCGCTGTATAAACCTTCTAGTTTTCTCTGTAATATATTAGTGAGTAGTAATAAAAGTGTTGTCCGAAGCGGTCGTGTCAAATTGTTTCTAAGTGTGGAGTTAAAGTTTCTGCTCCCTGTACAAAAGAAGTGAACACAAGTTTTTTGGTGTCAGAAGTGGGATTAGGTGAGAATAAGGTGTTGATCATGTGTATCGTCAAATTTTGCGTAAAAAATTCTCTGGTGATTTGGAGATGTGTGTTGTACAAAAATGGAAAGTGAAAATGATGGTTTCATTGTTTAGATTGTGGTGAGTAGCACTTTCGGTTTTTAGAAATAACGTTTAGTGAGAAATCCTGTTTATTAATGTTGTATACTGAGGTGTTTTTACTTGATAATTTGAGTTGATAGTGTCTTTGTTGAGTTTGATGTGTTCTTTTTGTTTTGTGCTCATTGTGTTCTAATTGTCAATTCAGGGTTATTATACTTTTCTTTGAATTAAGATGAGTCTGAAGTCACTTAAGTCATTAAAAAAAGACGAGTTGATGCTCGTGGCGGAGGAGTTAGGATTAGTAATTCCAAGCGGGGCGAAAATAGTTACTTTGAAAACCTTAATAGAAAGTTCTGAAGTTTATGCAAGTGATGTTGAATTTGTGCAAAATGTTATTCATAATATTCTAGAGGAAAAGAAAATACAAAGTGAGAAACAAAAATCAGAAAATGAAATTGGATTAGAGTTAGAGAAAATACAAAGTGAGAAACAAAAATCGGAAAACGAAACTAGATTAGAGTTAGAGAAAATAAAACTTTCTCAGTTAGAGGCGGAATTAGCTTTAGCTAACACTAGACATGTCTTGCTACAAAATCAAAATCTTGAAACGGACACCTCAAACAGAAATATGGAAAATCTAATTAAAAGTGTAAAAACATTAACAATTTCGGTACCTACCAAAGCAGAATCCTTTAATCTCTTTTTCCAATCAATTGAACGGGCTTTTAGGACAAAACAAGTACCTGAAGACTTAAAAGCAGAAATCCTATTAAATATTTTGGGAGAGAAGGTCACTAATTTAATGGTATATGTGAAGGAAGAAGATATTAATAATTACGATAAACTAAAGTCTATAATTTTAAAGGAATTTCAGCCAACCCCTCAAGAGTGTTTAAATTGTTTTCGTACTACGCAAAAATTGTCATCTGAGAGCTTTGTACAGTTCGCATCAAGGTTAAGTGCAAATTTTGAATATTATTGTCAGTTGAGAAAGGTACAAGATTTTAAATCGTTATGTGATCTTATGGTTTCGGATAAAATATTCAGTGAACTTGATCGTGAATTAAAGACCCATATAGCAGTTAAACAGGGAGAGACATGGTTCGAACCCCAAACTTTAGGTCGTGAATGCGATATTTATTTGTCATCAAAAGGTAAACAAAAACCAGAATCCCTTTTTGCAAAATCATTTTCAAGTAACGATAATAAAAGAGGCGATGGAAATAATGTTAGTAAGTATCGTAATTATAATTACAAAAATATTTCTAATGTATATGTATCTGGAGCAAAAGATCAAACATGTATTTTGTGTAAAACTAATCAAAACCACCCGATACAAAATTGTCCTAATTTTAAAAGGGTTTCAGTAAATGAGCGAGTTGAAATTATTAAACAAAATAACCTTTGTTTTAAATGTTTTTCGTCGGGGTGTAATGCAAAAAAGTGTAGAGCGAGAAATTGTTTCTGTGGGAAAGCTCATCATCCTATGATTCATTTCCCTAAGCCAAATAAGGTCCTTTCGAAAATAGAGAACGGTGACGCCGATCAAACTCAATGCAATTCTTCAGTGTCAAGGTCAAGCCCATTACATAAATCATCGGTGCTGTTACTCACGTGCAGTGTATACGTTAGCTCTGTTGATAAAACAAAATTCAATAAATTAACGCGCATTTTATGCGATAATGGCTCCGAAAGAAGTTGGTGTACGAAGTCCCTTGCAAATGGTTTAAAATTAAAATCAATTAGAAAGGAAAGATTGTCAGTTTTTTCCTTTGGCTCAGCAAAGCCTACCGAGAAATTATATGACGTAGTAGAATTAAAATTATCTAGTAGATATAACCCTAATCAGTGTATTCAAATTGAAGTGTTAGTGGCCGATACCATTACAGCGGCATCTGTTTCTGTTCCAAATAAAGAAGTACAAAATATTATGCAGTCCCGCGGATTAGTTTTAGCCGACTGCTGTGACAGTAATATAAACATTGAGATATTAATTGGTGCAGACGTGTTTTGGCAAATTATTGAAGCCTCTACATTCGAAAAAATAAATCAAGAAATTACTTGCGTGCCAACGATTTTCGGGTTTGCTTTACAGGGAAGTCAAGATGTTTACAGTTCAAATGTTAAGACTGCAGTTTCAGCGAATTTTTGTGTAGCCGCTTCAGATGTTCAGGTATTGTGGGAACTCGATGCTTTAGGAATTAAAGAAAAGGAAGAGTTAAATATAGTTGATAAAGCGTTGATAGATGAATTTGAGAAAAATTTAAAATTCGCGAATGAGAGATATGAAACTGATTTATTATGGAAATTTAGCTATGACGAATTAGGAAACAATTATTTTTTAGCTAAAAAGCGGTTTCAGGAGTTAGAAAAGAATTTTTCTACGAATGATTGGATTGCTAATGAGTATAGGGAAATAATAAATGACCAAAAACAAAATGGAGTTATTGAGGAATGTGAGAGAGATGAGCATGAGTATTTTATGCCTCATAGAGCAGTTGTTAGAGAAGATAAAGAAACAACCAAAGTTCGGATTGTCTTTAACTGTAGTTCAAAATCTAAAGGTAATCTTTCCCTGAACGATTGTTTGGAAACTGGCCCAAATTTAAATCCAAATATTCTTGATGTAATTCTAAAATTTCGTAATTACAAAATAGCGTTCAGTGGTGACATAGAGAAGGCTTTTTTAATGATAAAAATTTCTGAAAGAGATAGAAAGTTCTTAAAATTTCTTTGGTATTCAGATAACCCTAATGAAGAATATAAAATTATGAGAATGAAAAGACTACC
>KK114205.1:493554-530495 GCA_000611955.2 Stegodyphus mimosarum | reverse complement strand
GATTATCGGGAAAGAATTCTGTTGTGAAAATTTAGAGCCAAAAAAAGGATTCAGTTGTCAAACCAAAACTCTGCTGTTAATGATACAAATCTATTTAACTCCCAATTACCTTCTCAAATTCTAGAAAGTAACAGACGAGAACGTATTAAATTGCCGAAAATATCTATTTCGAAATTTTATGGTGATGTCAGCCAATGGCTTTCACTTTGGAACTGTTTTTAACTGGCTATTCACAAAAACGAATCCTTAGAAAAGGTAGATAAGTTTAATTATTTGCGTGCACATTTAGGAGGAACTGCATTAGGTACAACAGAAGGATTTTCAAACAAAAACAAAAGGAATGATGATTAGCCCGGAAAAAAGGCACGAGCGTACCCCGTGTGTAAACCTTCATGACAGAAACATACAATTCGTGAGACATTTTCGTTACTTGGGTGTGATTATAGACGACAGATTCTCCTGGCTCCCTCACATCAAGGATCTTAAAGAAAGGCTGCATAAATTGTCTAATACAATGCGGAGAACAGCTGCTGCTAGCTGGGGTGTCTCCTCACAGATGCTCAAAATATGGTATGCCACAGTCGCTGAGCGCATAGCTCTTCATGGCGTTTCCATATGGGGCGTCAATGTCACGATTAAAATGCAACATGCATTGAACTCCGCGCAAAGACCATTTCTTCTGGGCATCTGCAGAGGATTCCGTACCTCTCCTACCACTGCATTAAATGTATTGGCTGGGCTACCGCCCCTGCACTTGATAGTACAGAGCGAGAGTGCTGCGGTGAGAGTGATCAGACTAAAACAAGACATTACTATTTGGAGTAAGACTTATGTATCCTCGGACTACGAGAATCACATTGCCCACTCTCCTTACCACCCTGCAGACTTCGATATAGAAGCAAACTGTAATCCTCCAAGTGCATTACAATCCTTAGCCCTATATACCGATGGCTCCAAAGGAGAACTCGGGACTGGCAGTGCCTGGTGTGCAATGGAGGGTGACTACATAATTCATTCCTGGGCTAAGAAGCTTCACCCCAGCAACTCAGTGTTTCAGGCAGAACTTACAGCCCTAAAGGCAGCTCTGGACTTTATTGCTAATAATGGCGGGTATAAAGTAATTTACACAGACTCAATGTCAAGCTTACAGGCCATCCAGGGCCGTCGAAGTAGGCATCCCATTGTCAGAGACATACAAAAACTATTAATTTCGAGTCCTGCAAGTCTGAGGCCTAAGGTTCAATGGGTTCCAGCCCATACGGGGATTAAAGGAAATGAAGCAGCGGATTTGATTGCGAAAGGCGCGGCCAATGAACCCCATGTGAGTAGCATTGTTGTGCCCCTTCCGCACTCATATCTGAAAACTACACTCAAATGTGAACTAATGAAGCAGTGGCAAAACTACTGGGACACAAGCACCACAGGCAGAAGACTGTATGATTTCCAATCAGAAGTTAACCAGAATTTAAATAGCAGCTCCTCGCACCTTACACAGTATCTGACAGGGCATGGCCCATATATGTCGTATCTTCACAGATTTCGCCTAAGAGACAGTGACCAATGTATTTGTGGGAGTACTGGTGATCCAGATCACTATGTGTTTGATTGCCCTCACACAGCGAATTCACATTTAAAAAGACCAGCTGCAATCAATATGCCGGCTTGGTTTAAGAACACAATTAAGAACAAATATGCGCTCAGCCGCATTAGAGACTGCACTACCGTTGCTAAAAGCATTGCTGACAGCCTGGAGTGACTTCTTTTCTTGGACACTGTGCCGTCAGCAGCCCGCTCTGTACATATATTAATTTACTTAATGTCTTATTATTATTATTATTATTTTCCTTGTTTTATTCCCAATTATGTTTAATTTTATGATTAATCCAGCACTCTTTTAACGGATCCCACAATCTGTAATGTATTTGTTCATCTTTACATCTGTACCTGATTATATAGCATTTCCTTAATATAACTGCATGCCTACCAAGTACCATAATAGTGTATGCCTAACATGTACAATGTATTTGTTCATCTTTGCATCTGTACCTGATTATATAGCTATCATTAATATAACTGTATGCCTAACATGTACCATAATAGTGTATGCCCAACATGTACCGTAACTGTATAAATGTCTGCCTAACATGCACCATAATAAGTGTTCCCCTTAGTCTTAGCAGTCCCCATCATGCTCCTTTTTTCCATGTTCTGGTCCTTATTTCAATGCTCCTCGTTTAGCGTGGTCAATTGCAGGATGACACACTACTAAGCTCTTTATGTATACATATATATACATTAAATTCCATCAACGGGATCCAACAGGCTGAAAAGCACCTAACCCAGTGGGCCAGCTGTTCCGTCGATGGCGAAAAGAAAGAAAGAAGGATTTTCACTTTCTTCCGAAAATTATGATTCAGCTATTAATTTACTACAAGCTAGATTCGGAAGTAAAGATGTGCTAATTAATACACACTTAGATAATTTACTGAAAATCAACCCATTGAGAAATGATAACGATATTAAAGCGTTTAGAAAATTATTCGATCACTGTCAGACTCACATACGCAGTTTAGAAGCATTAAATGTTGCATCTGACACTTATGGAAGTATTCTATGTCCAATCCTTCTCAAGTCCCTTCCTTCTGATTTAAATCATGAATATAATAAACAAGAAAGAGAAAGTTTAAAATATGATTTACACAATCTAATGGGATTTATTTCTCAGAAATTAATTGCACGGGAAAAAAAAACTTTGCAATCGAAACAAGCGGCGTCAATATTTTCTTCTCCCCGACAATCAAAACATAAAAGCAAACCGTCAACTTGGCATGATAAACGTGTACCGGATGTAGCATCTACCTCGCAGTTACTGTCTGCAGATGAGAATCGAAATTATAAACATTCGAACTGCATATTTTGTGATTCAGATCATCCAAGTTCAGAATGCCCGAATGCAATTCGTTTAACCTTAGAGGACAGAAGGTAAAAATTAAGAAAGAACGGAGGTTGTTTTAAATGCTTAAAACCGAAACATATTTCTCGTTTATTCAAAGCCAAAGTTAAATGTTCCATATGAGGTAAAGGTCATTTTTCAATAACGTGTTATACGGTAAAGGGGGATTCTCACGGAAATAATTCTACAGACGTTAATGGGTATGAAAATGGTAAAAAAGACTGTGTTCTGACGAATAAATCTTGCATTCAGTTAGTCAATTTGCAAACTCTAATGGTAAAACTTTGCGGGGATAGGATCGAAAAATATGTGAGAATTTTAATAGATAGTGGTTCCCAACGATCCTATATTTCGAAGTATGCAGTTAGTGTAATGAATTAGAAAACAAAACAAAATATCTGAACTTCTTTAAACCATGGATTAAAGAAGAATTAATCCATGGTTTGTTCTGAGGAATTGAAAAGAAAGAAACGCATAGTAAATATTTAATTCGATTGGATAGTCTTAAAGGTGATTATCACTGTAACTTTCAAGCTTTGGATCAGGATAAAATATGTATTGACATTCCTCAAATTACACATATCTTACGGAACTGCGAAAACATGGAATTTATTTAACTGACATGCAAAATAAATCTGTGGCTTTGATGTATCAAAAATCGCCTTTAGAAGTTCATGTTCTTATAGGCGCAGATGTAGCGAGAAAAATTCTAAGAGGAAAGTTTAGACAATTAACATGTGGGTTATCATGTGTACACACCAGATTAGGCTGGAAAATGATGATGAAAACTGAAAAACATGAATTCTGTAATAGTACGAAAACTGTACTGTCACATGTTAATGATGCTAAAATTTCGGATTTATGGTGTCTTGACTTGTTAGGAATAAAGGATCCTGCCACAACCCAAACAAGAAAGGAAATGGATGAAATCGTTAAAGAATATTTTCGTCAGTCATTAAGAAGAGATAATGATGGTAGATATCAGGTTCCTCTTCCTTGGTTAGAAGGGCATGCGGTTTTATCTGATAACAGATTAATAGCGGAGAAAAGGTTAAAATCCTGCGTAAAAAGTCTTCAGTCAAAACACTGTCTGAAAGAATATGAAAACATATTTAACGAATGGGCTGAAGAAGGTATTAGAGAATCTGTTGAAGATGAGAAAAAAATTGTCGTTACCTACCACATAGGGCTGTAATTAAAGAAAATTGAACCACAAAGATACGACCCGTGTTCGATGCTTCAGCGAAGGGAAGGAATGGTGTGTCCTTAAATGACTGTTTAGAAAAGGGCCCAAATTATTTGGAACTAATACCGAGTATTTTAAACAGATTTCGCCTAGGTAAATATGGGGTTATCTCAGATATACGTAAGGCCTTTTTACAAATAGGTGTCTGTCCTCGAAATAGAGACTTTCTTAGATTTCTGTGGTGGGAAGAAGGAGATTCTGAAAAATTAAAAATATATCGACATAAGCGCGTTGTGTTTGGCGTTAATGCCAGTCCTTTCTTTTCTAGCCGCGAACTGAATTATCATCTCGAGGATGTTCCGGAACACCAACAAAAGGTAGCTAAGAAATTAAGTGAATCAATGTACGTTGACAACTGCGTGACCAGCGCTGACACTATTGAAGAACTAAACACTTTCATTGACGTATCAAAAAAGATTATGTCGACTGCTAAATTTGATTTAAGGGGAGGGTGTTACAATGAACCTAGCGGTAAAACTTTCAAAGGAAATCCTTACAGTGAAGACTCCGATAAAACAGTATCAGTTCTGGGGTTGAAATGGAATTTATTAGATGACACGTTGTCCTGTGACTTCAAAGATAGTTCTGTAAAACAGCCTGTCAGCAAAAGGAATATATTGTCACTAGTACACAAGATTTTTGACCCGATTGGGTTTACAACTCCTGTTACTCTGATTCCAAAGCTAATGCTTCAAGAATGCTGGAAACAAAAGATTTCACGGGATAGCAATTTACCATAAAAGCATTTCAGACAAATTCGAAAGTTGGAAAAGTAAATTACAAAATTTGGAAAAAGTAGCTATACCCAGAAGAATTTTTGCTGATTTGGAAAGAATCTCCGATTTAACTTTACACGTGTTTTGTGACGCGAGTAAATCTGCTTATGCCACATGCATATTTATGAAGCTGTAACGAAAATTCCGTTACATGTCAGCTCATCTCAGGTCAATCCAGAGTGGCACCTATCAAGCCGATCTCCATACCACGAATA
Organism: Stegodyphus mimosarum; assembly: GCA_000611955.2. Lineage (NCBI taxonomy): Eukaryota > Metazoa > Arthropoda > Arachnida > Araneae > Eresidae > Stegodyphus > Stegodyphus mimosarum. Next base: position 525,305 of record KK114205.1, on the reverse strand, counting down.
GAACTCTTAGCTTGTACGATTGGCGCTAGACTGGCGCATCGTGTTAAGGAAGATTTGAGACTGAAGACCGGGCCTATTTATTATTGGAACGATTCCATGGACGCATTATTTTGGATCAAAAAGAACGAAAACTGCACCATTTTCGTCTACAACAGAATGAAAGAAATCTGTACTCTAAGTGATCCAAACTACTGGAATTATGTTCCTAGAACGCAAAATCCAGCGCACCTCCCTTCCCGAAGATGCAATCCTGAAACCTCGGTTAAATCGAAATGGTGGGAAGGTCCCGTCTGGTTGAGAAATGATCCAGAAAAATGGCCTACCTCTGAAATTGTACCGAACTTTGATATTATAAATGCTGAAAGAAAGAAGACAATAATTTCTACATTTAATTCGGAAGTTATGACGGAAGATAATTTTGATAAGATTTCTTCGTACAATACCATTTTAAAAGTGATATCTTGGATTTTCCTTTTTGTTAAAAATGTCAGATTAAGTCCTAATGAAAGAACTTTTGGAAAAATTACAGCGGATGAAATTAAAGGAGCCGAATTAATTCTTCTGAGATTAGTGCAGAGTGAAATTTTCTGGATTAGATGGCAAAAGATTACGTGTACTTCAACCAATGATTGATTCTAAGGGAATCCTTCGGGTTAAAACCAGAATTCTGAGAAGAGGTGATATAGACAATTTTCGATTTCCTGTTATTCTTCCTTCTGATCATCCTATTGTAATGAAATTAATAAGAGATAAACATGAAATGACCAATCATGCAGGAGTACAATTTTTCACATCCGCTTTACGAGAAGAATATTGGATTTTGTAAACACGAAAGTCTGTCAAGAAAGTCATAAGAAGCTGTGTTGTATGCCAAAGGCTCGATGCTAGTTCTTCGAAAACACCCATTGCTCCTCTCCCAGAAGACCGAGTAAGAGAAGCAGCAGTGTTTGAGATTGTAGGCGTTGACTTGACTGGACCATTGATACTGAAGGGAAATCAAAAATCGTGGATAGTAATTTTTACCTGGGCTGTTTTTCGCGCAGTACATTTGGAATTGATTTTCTCCCTATCGACTGAAAGTTTTCTTCAAGCGCTGAGACGTTTCATTGCTAGACGTGGAAGACCCCCACACCATCTATTTCGACAATGAAAGGAATTTCAAAGGTAGTGACAGATTATTCAAAAGGTTAAATTGGGATAAAATCGTAGAATATGCTAATATCCAAAGGATCACATGGAAATTTCTTCCGCCATCAGCTTCTTGGTGGGGAGGATGGTGGGAGCGTTTACTAGATGTCCTGAAAAGGATCGTTCGTAAAGTTTTAGGACGATCATCTCTCAATCATGAAGAAATTATAAAATTTTGTGCGACTGTGAAGCAATAATGAATACTCGTCCATTGACGTATGTCTCGGATGATGTTGAAGATTTATCTCCGATCCCACCTTCCATCTTTCTTCATGAAATTCGACAAATTGTAGTTCCTCATTTGGATAATATAGATGCAAAGTTTTTGAACAAAAGGCTTATTTACCGACAAAAAATTTTACAAGATCTACGTAAAAGATTTTGAATCGAATATCTCGGACAGTTACGGCAAAATTATGAACAAATAAAAACCTCACAACCTTTGAAAATAGGAGATATAGTTTTAGTGTCTGATGATAATAAGAAACGAACAGATTGGTTATTGGCAAAAGTAACCGAGATTTTCAAATCTCAGGATGGATATGTGCGTTTAGTTAAGATCAAGACTAAGCTTGGAGAAGTTTTGCGAACAACCAAGCGTTTGCATCCTTTAGAGATAATATCCTCAGAGGAACAGTCTAAGTTTAGAAACATGGCAAGCAGCTCTTCTGATAAGACGGAGACTTACTCCAATCATGAAGTTCGTAATGATTCATTTCAAGACCTTAAGAGCGAAACGATTCCATCGATAACTACAAGAAGCGGTCGAAAGGTAAAGCCTGTCCAAAGGTTTCAGTTTTAAATTTGACTTGTCAGCAAATTTAAAGGTTAGAGTGTGTTGAAACTCTCGCGGCTAAAACTGTCACCAAACACCACGTGATTTGCGCATGCGCGCACCCAAAATGAAACAGAACTGTAACAGAACTCGTAATGGACGTTTCAGTTAAAGATATAACCAGTATCTTCTCTCTGTGTCGTGTATGTAATTAGTTAGTAATGTAAATTAAACCTATCTTATTATCTTAGAAGCCTCTCTTTTTTTAGATGAGTAGTGCTTTTGATGTGTGCAATTAATAAAAATATTCCCGGATATACCGTTGGAGAAGAACGAGAAAGAAGATCGTCAAAAAAGGTAAGCCTTTTTGACCTTTACTCTAAGAATGATTATCTTGTTAATCATAACAGGATGACTTTCAATACGCGTTGCCTCACATTTCCTTGCACCCAGTAACGTAAAGCAGACGTCTAGAACTTACTGCAATATCCTGGTGTTGACAGAAAGTTCCACAAAATACTGCTGTGACAGGTAACCTTCACAGCAGTTTGGTGCAAGAATGTACGGTGAGTTCTTGAAGTTAGGATTAGAGGACATCTAATTAAACACTGTACATTTCCCGACTACAATTTCCTGAATTGCATGTGCAAATTTGAATTTTAGATCTTCTGTAACTCTAGGAAGCCGCCCAACATCGTGATAGTGGGGCGACGCTGTCTGCCGTATCGGATTCGAATACCTGAGAAAGCATTGATGTTTGCAAATGTGTAGTGTCTGTGAGGCATGGGGGACATTCTACTATATATGTCGAGAGCCGAAACTCTTCACGAGAGGCTGCTGGTAGGGGAAGAAGGGTGGAAGCCCCTCATAACCGTCCACCCTCCGGGGTGCTCTCCATCAAAATTAGGGGGGAACTGAGCAAAGTCCTACTGTCACCTGTATGGTGATCAAGGCTCTTGCCAGTGACAGGCGCAATCTTGCACTCCTTACCCCGATGGACTTCGTGAACTCGTTCTGATGTTACTGTCAGACAAATGAGATAAGTTGTAACACAAACAGCATAGCTCTAGGAATGTTCTGTAGCTCTACGGCACGTTTTCGCACTATCCGTAGAAAATCAGCACGTATTCAGGAGAAAAAAAAGAGTAGATTCATCAGGGATTTTTTTGAAGCAGGAGTCATGGAAAATGAGCAATGCCCTCGCCGAGACTGAAACCTAGGACCTCTCGAAGATGCGCCGAGTATGCTGACCATTACACCACGGAGGCATGCTAAGAAGGCAGGAGAAATACCTTATAAGTCACAAAAAAGAACTTATTGCGTAGGATCCAGCCGTGACCGGTGTGCGGTCTCATACGCAATGAATGGACTCATATTTACCTTATTAATTTATTCACACACTCAACGTAAACAATATACACTTTGTACAAATAGAAATATGGAAAAATTTGAATTCTAAATCTTCTGCAGCTCTAGGAATCCGCCCATCACCGGGATAGTGTGGCGGGGGAGACACTGACTGCCGTATCTAAGACTCCGGATTCTAATACCTGAGAAAGCATTGATGTTTGTAAATGTGTAGTGTCTGTGAAGCATGGGGGCATTCTACATATGTGGCGAGCCGAACGTCCTCTCGAGAGGTTGTTTTGAACTCAGCGATAAGTCGAAAGGTTCGCTGGTTCCTTGACGTTTCCTCGTCGACAAAGGGCGAGGAACCCTACAAAGTATACAAATAGTGAAAGAGAAGTTTATTGGTGAAATGATTAGAGTAAAGCAGATGACAGTTTTCCGCCTTACGAAGAATATCTTCATTGATAATCTTCTCAGGAAATTAACTCGTGTTGATATTAGACATGAGGAAATACCAGCCTATATGGTAGGAAAATAATCCAGAACGAAATACCAGTTTTTTAATTAACTTAGCAACTGGAGAATTATGGCTAAAATAGCTCTTTTTATTGAAAATTAATAATTTATTTTAATTTTTCAGAAATACTGTACATTACATAAATGTTCTCATTTCTCTTTGCATATAAATGATTTAATAAATATTAGCATATGCCAATTAGATCACCAACACATATTTAAAGTACCAAATATTAAAACAAATAGAAATAAATGTATTAAATATGCACTATGTTATAAGGTATTTCTCCCCCCCTTGTTAGAATGCCTTCGTGGTGTAATTGGAAAAATATTCCGCGCATGTTCCAGAGGTCTGTGGTTCGAGTCCCGGCGAGGGCGCTGCTCATTTTTCATTTCTCTTGCTTCTAAAATACCTAATGTCTCTACAATGGCGCCCGAACAAAAAGATGGTGGATGATAGCTCTCGCCCACCAGGATTTGCCGATTGGGTCCCTTAATCTCCATTCGCCCTTTAAAAGAGGCAGTATATAAGGTATTTCTCCCGCCTTCTTAGCACGCCTTCGTGGTGTAATAGGAAGCATATTAGAGAGCTCCGTGCTTGCAGTCTCGGCGAGGGCATTGCTCCTTTTTCATCTCTTTTGCTTCTAAAATACCTAATGTCATTACAAGGTTACTTTGAAATCTCTTCGTCAGGACTTGAACCGTGGCCCTCTCGAGTACGCGGCGAGTAGACTTCCAGTTACACCACAAAGACATGCAGAAAGGAGGGAGGAAATACCTTATAACCCTTCTGCTGTTCCTTCAATACTTCCTGCAGTTCTTGATACTTCCCTTAATACTTCTTTAAAATGCATTGGTTGAATTTAAAATGTACATATATTAAAGAAATTTCTTCCTTAATAAACAGCTACCATATATAAACAAAATTAAAAATTTCACATATACAAAAGTGGTGCAATAAATTAAACAGCTCATTATCCTAATTTATTTTTAAAATGAAATTTTATTTTTCTTCAGCTTGACTATAAATAACGCACATAGATTCTGTAACACATATCATAAATTTACTCCGTATTTTATTAACGTACACTATAACTTGCACTTTTACTGCAGAGCAAAGTACTTGCACTGTTACTGCAAAGCAGAGTACTTGCACTTTTACTTGCTTTTACTGCAATAAAGCTAAGTTTTTTCTCGTAATTTCGTGCTATATTCTGCATGAAGTGAATATTCAGTGTATACGAAACTAGCGGAAGTACCCGATGTCAGTTAAGTTACATTGAGAGTAACGTATCTAACAGCAGAGAGAACGGTATCACTGCAATCCTTCTCTAATAACGATGCAAAAAATACGACTCATAGTCATACATTTTTCAGTCTGATGCAATATGGAACCTACTTTAAAAAATTTTGGTGGAAAAATAAGCTAATTCTTTCTCATTATATCAGCAACAATGGCACTCTGTTTTTAATGATTTTCGTCTTTCTAATCAAATGGTCGTAAATGTTCAAGTTCCATCCAATATTTCCCCTATATTCAATTTTAATCGATTAAATGGGACAAAAAATTAATCATAATTGATCAGAAATCAATAACGCGAACATACAAACAAACACACAATCTCCGTTATGTAAATAGATTTCGTAACAGACTCTACGATTTGAAAGCGAGCAGTGGCAACACTTTTCAAAGTAAAGCATTTTTATCTACGACTCGCGAGACTGTTGCCACTGGGAAAAATGAGTGCGAAAATTAGTGTTTTTAGAGTTTTTAATTAATATCTCACCTGATTAAGGTCGTACGAAAATGAAGACAGTCAAAAGGGCTTTCCACAAACTTTTGGAATCAGAAATAATGTATTCAATGTCTGGAAATGCTATTTTTTATTCATTAGAAATTTTTTATTAAGAAACTCTACAATTTGAAAGTGAGCTGTGGCAACAGTTTTCCAAAGAAAGTAGATTTTCATTTCCAGCGTGCGAGATTGCTCCCACCCAGAAAAAAAAGAGCGAAAATTAGCATTTTCAGAGTTCTTAATTAATATCTCCGATTTTAGCTAATTTTTTTTTAGAAAAAAGCAGACGTGAACCTTTTCCAGAACCCAGAAAAGAATGGTAGAAAGTTTGGTGACGATAGCTATAGTAGTGACTGAGTTAATCCCGAACAAACACACATTCTTCTTTACATACAGAAGCTGTTCACACATTTTTTATACGATGTATATTGTATTCACAAAATTAAATTACATTAAATTCTTGTGTTTTAAATGTTCTATTTGACATCCCTTATTCCGAACTCTCTTTCGACACCGCAATTTCCAGGATAATAATGCCTTTTGAAGTGTTAGAAGAGGTATTCTATCCTATTCCTCCCGAACAGCTTTCCAAAGCCCTGTTAGGGTTTTGGGACAACGTTTGGATAATGCAGGTTTTAAAAAAGCGAAAGCACAAAAATCCATAGGTGACACATCGGGAGATTTAGTAGGGATATCAGTAAAGGGTATGGCCTCGATATCAGTGTTTTGTTCCATTTCTTTTAGGAAATTTACACTGGATTTTGATGTGTGACCGCTAGCTTTGTCTCGATGGAGTCTCACAGACGGATGGCACTGTGGGTAAAGCGATGGTATTTCATTCAGAAAAATTGGCGATAAAATATGTTTTTGATAGTATTTGGAGTTAATCTTGACATGTTTTTGCACTCTCTTTATTTTTAACTTGCCATTATAAGAAAAACCAACAACAATCCTGAATCCCTTAGAAAAACTTTCTTCCGATTCTTCGAACAATGTACATAAATTTTTTTCTCCCCTTTCATGATAATAAATGGCTCTTTCTTTGATACAATCATTTAAATACACCCATGCTTCATGTATTGTGACGATTGTTTTCCATTTTTCTTTGGATAAGTGTTTCTCATATAGAATTCTGCAGCGTGTCCCGCGTCGAGCGATATGCTTCGGAAGAAGACGATGCACATTGCGCGTTTTCGCTTTCTTAAGATTTAAATCAACGTTTATCATTTTGTTTACAGTGGACACCGAGAATTTTAATGATTTTGCAACTGTCCTTTGACTAGGGAGATTTTCTTTTAACATTAAACAACGTACTTTCGCAATAGTCGAAGATGTCCGTTTTTTACTTGGATACTTATTTGGAATTTTTGTACCACTCGAGGTTCCAATTTGACTTTTGTTTCCTTTCTTGTTGATGATACTACCTATCGACGCTTTAGATATCACAAAACCATGACTCTCACATCGTTTTTGGATAACGGAGTAGGCATATTTCTCTTCGGAAAGAGCGTGAATGTAGCCTTCGAACCACTGCTTTTTTAAATTCGCCATTTTGAATAAAAATAAAACTTTCAAGCCACAGACGATAATTTTGACTTTTAGAAACATAGTACAATTGCAATTACTTCTTTTATAGCAAACGGTTTTTTATTACCGCTTACCAAAATCGTCTAAAAAATGTGCGAACAGCCTCTGTATATGTAGATAATAAAAGAATAGTGATACCATCTTCAACGCAAAAGATTTTAATTTCCAAGGAATTCATTTATTGGAAATCTTTTACTACTATGACGTATGTTTACTCAGTCAAATAATACAAAATTGTCACATTTCGTTAATAATAATGGTGTTTTTAATGTTAAAGATATAACCCAACACTGAAAGAAAAAATAAATGTAATGGAGATCTTCGCTCAAGCCGAGATGATACAAGCAAACTCAGTTCGCGAAGCGCTAGTGCAGAAACTGACATAATTCACTATTCTACTGAGTTTCCAATGTAAAGAAATGGCTGTTCGTTAGGCTTAACTCATTACTTAAGCTTTTGAATTGTTTATAATACTACATGTCTAGTAGTCCTGAAATTGAACACATTTTTAATCCAAAATGAAAGAAACATTATACTTTGATAATATGTTTATCACCTTTTTCTGTCATGTCAAGCAGTATTCTGCTAAATAGCAACAATAATATATTTATTGTACTATTCTCCAAAATTTGGTCATCGAACATAGTCGAATACCTTAAAGACTTAACTACTAAAACCTCAACAGAAAATCACAACTTCTAAACCAACGAAATCACAAACACACTCTGCATTGAAAATTAATGCTTCTTCTTGAATATCTCTGAATTTTCTTGAACCCTACTCCTAATGTTTCTCTGATGAACGTTTCTTTCCCATGAGATAGGAGAAACCGTCGCGGATTTCCTTAAGAACTCTCATTCTCTCCCTCTGTCTCATTCCCAAATCGGCATTATAAGGCATTTTCTTCGCGTCCCTAATAAAATGCACAAAAGCTTCCACCATAAACACGCAGAATATAACTTACTTAGCCTCTTCCCTTGTTCCTGCAGCATAGCGGTCCCATCAGACGAAACAGCCAAATTTAAATATGAATTATGTTTCTGAAACGTCCGTTTTATTACTCCTGCGACACGTTGCGGTGTTGTTAAAGTCGGAATCCCAAAGCTTGGAGCTGAGATTTAACATCTATTAAATTTTTACGGTCGGACTTGGCTCCCGCATGTATTTTAATCCCCGTTGTAACGTCGAGAAAAGAAAATTTTTACGCCAAATAGTTACAGCGAATGGAGAGAGAAAGGGAAAAAATAAAGGGAATAATGTCAAAAAGTGGGGATTATTCTTCAAGGGTTTTACCTCTATTATCTGAGGTTGCTTAACAGACTCTTTTTTTTTTTGAAAATTTTAGTTATTCAGGTTTAAGTGACTGTTATTTTATTTTGGCTGAGATAGTATATTTTTATTTAAAAGCATCTCATTCCTCAAACAAATTTTGGTAACAAAAAATATTCTTGTGTGGACACCACAAAGACTTCCTTCTATGGCCTATTTAAATTATACAAATCTTTTGCTGCATTTCCTTTAAACTTATTTCCTCGAATTTCATTAGAGATATATTCTCATTCAATTAATTCAGTTCTCACTTCGCGGCAAGGCAAAAGTGCATATAAACTCAAAACATCTTCATTAAAAATTGTAAAATACTAAAGAACATAAAACACCAAATACATTTGAAATAGTTAAAAAAAAATTTTTTTACAATTAAAATTAGAGTTTCTATGAAAAAACAAGCCATTCGGTCAGCGGGCAAGAAGGCAGATTTTTTCGGTGCGCAAAACTGAAAGTTTAATTTCAGTCTCACTCGACAAAAAGACATTGAAAGTGCAGAAACTGACATAAGTCACTATTCTACTGAGTTTCAAATGTAAACAAATGGCGGTTCGTTAGGCTTAACTCATTACTTAAGCTTTTAAATTGTTGATAATTCTACAACTATTGCATGCAGATTACATAAAGGCATAATTCAATCACATTTAAAGCAAAAAAAATGCACAATTTACCAATGTATAAGAATAAAAAAACTAAAATCACCCAGCCAAATAACAAAGTGAGAATATATCTATACGTAACAGCAGCGTGGCTATATATATACGATTGGTGCAACCGATTGGAAAGAAAAAGGAAGGTCCCTTTCTTCGGGCTTACAGCAAAGCCTCCACTTGGGCTTAAAATCAAAATAAGAAATGAGAGCTAATTTAGAACTAACTAAAAGATACTTAGCGAAAGCTAACACAAATCTAATGTAGTTGGCTCTTAATTTAAACTAGTTGGCGAATATAAAAAGGCACGTAATATACGGCCGACCGCAACAGCTTCTAGAGCGACTTAGCTCGAAGGCAAACGCGCGCTACTCAGGATTCCTAACTCTCTCTCGAAGTAAATTGAACCTTCCTTAAATACTACTTCTAACTTATTTGCATTCAAAGCGATTTTATAAGCTCATTCTGGTAGTGAGATGTAAGTTGAAACAGGGGTTGATAGGAAAGCAAAATTAAATTAAAATAACTGTTATAAAATTAAAGTATACCTCCCAAAGTAAAAAAGTTTATTTCTGAAATGGGAAATTTCAGTTATTTTGTAAATCCCGCGAAATTTATATTCATTATGTCTGCATTTAATTTGAAGTATTATTTCTGTTTAATAAAATACAAAGCGACCTTGATTATTACCTACACTTTTAGAGAAAATATATCTTCTGCGGTTTTCTCTAATAATAGTTTTAATAATCATGAGAAATTGTAATAACGTAAGGAAATAATTTTTCCGCCGTTTTTTTTTTGAGTTGGAAGAATGTTTGATTGTAATTAATTATTTGATTATGGCAAAATAAATAAGAACTACAGAGGGTGTTTACACATTTTTAGAATGATTTCGATTCTACAAAAGCGAAAGGTTTTTAAATAAATATTTCTGGCGACACTTATTACATGTAATGAGAAATATCATCTGCTTTCTCAATTTATTCTTCTTTTAAAAAGGTCGCATGGGAACAATCTGTGGATTGAAGAACATGCTTTCGCACTTTAGAATATAAACATCCCTATTGTATAATTCCAAAACGATGTGAAATGCATGATAATAAAACTTCTAAGTGCAAAATAAGAACATTATTAATCGGAAAAGGTAACACTCACTCATTACTTCTACATGGAAAGAAAACTCCAAACGAACTTCCCTTAACTTTAAATTTACATCCTGGCGAGAAAATACAAGTGGAAGTTGAGAGATTCAGGAAAAGTATCAAACTTAAAATAAATTGTTATGCAAAATAAGGGAAACCCTACAAAAGTTTCGAAGAAACGTTATACTACTCCAACATAATTCTGTTCATGTTTACACCAGTTTTGTTTTTTGTTAAAGTACCATATCGGTCATTCACATTTCATTTTTGTGAATGGTTGTCGTAGGATCCCAGCACACTGGATCGTTAACCATATTGTGGTTTGTCCAGGATCCAATTTTAGGTACTATTTGACATAGTCATTTATTTCACGCCATTTGAACGCTATCAATAAACTGTAAGGCATTTTCTCCCGCCTTTCTACATACCTTTGCGGTGTAACGGTAGCACACTCGGCGAGTATTCAACAGGTCAGAGGTTCGAGTCCCGACGAGGTCACTGCTCATTTTTGACATCTCCTGCTTCGAAATAACCTGTCTCTACAAAACAATCAAATTATTGGGCTTGTTTACTTTTTTTATACCTCAAGAATTTTTAGTGTATCGAGACTGCAACAGATGGCGTTACCGCCGTGTGATGTCATATGGTCGTCATGGTAACGAGAATTCTTTTTGCCCTTTATTTTTATTATTATAGAGTGTGTATTCGAAACGTGATCTGCTTATGGTGATTAATAGTGTAAGAAAAATGCTGTTGTGTATTCTTTAGTGGAAAATATACAAGTGCGCAGTCGTCGTGTGGATGGCTTACTTCATATTAAAAGTGTTAATATATTAAAGTGTTTATTTATTGTTAGTGTACACAGTCCATTTTCTCGTCTGCAAGTGAAAACAAAACAAACTACGGCTAAATATCACCTGTTTTCGATCTGTTTAAATGTGTTACATACAATACTCACTATTTAGCTGCGTAAAGTAAGTGTGTGTTCATTTAGAATTCAAACAACAAAACTCAGCGTTATATTTGCGAATTTTCGCAGGACTAGTTTCGATGGTTTTACCCAAAGCTGTATGTAAGTAAAGCGTCGGCACTCCCATACTATAACATGACGCCAAATTGCAGCGCCAATCCACTGCAGTGGTGGCGATGTAAACTAAATCTCTTCCCCTGCTCCTTTCCCTTGCAGTGACGTCATGGAGGTTGGAAGTAAGATGAAGAGGCCGCAATGAGTTTTGACAGGATTGGATGTAAATATTTTGCAATTGCGTCGTAATTATATACATAAATGTATATATTTTCTATTTGTACAGTATTTCAGAGTCCTAAGTATACGAAAAGAATACATTTTTAAGGAAAGTTTATTGTTATTAACATTCAAATTATGCATTATTTCTTCTCCACTTACAAAGCTTCTACCTAAAATACTTTCTCAAATATGACATGATTTTTTTTAGCCTCTGAGGCATCTTTTAAATGAAAAAAATCGAAGTCAATTTGTAATTAACGCTCAATTCGGTCCATTTCAAATTAGCGCTCTTTTTATTTTAATAGTGAAATACATTAAATAGTACATAACTTTCTCTGAATATTTCTGAAAGGGAATAAAGAAAAAGATTTTTTAAAATATTATTTAAAACTTGTACCTGCGTTATTATAAAATATAGGGGAATAATTCTTTTAATTATCAGATTTTTTTACCTTTAATTTCAACAATACATATCCTAAAACTGTTCTCTATTACTTCCTTAAGTACGCACCGTCTCAAGGAAACGTGTAGAAATGTATTCCATCAGATTTCGACGAAATCTTACTCTTGCAATCCTTAAACCCGCAGTATCGATACGCCATTACAGAAAATTAAAAAAAAAATTGGTTCTGAAAAGAGCCATTTGTAATTAAAAAGTGCAAAATTAATAAGTTATAAATAACACAACCAAAGCACGTTAGAAGCTAACAAGATTTCGGTAGAATCAAACAAACAACAAAATCAAAACAACCAATGACTGAAAAGAAAAGGAGCATGCGCAGTTTTACTGATTGTGTTTCCACATCGCCACCGCTACGAGCGCTGCGGTCGTTACGAAGCGCAATTTCTCTCATTGAAGTGCCGACGCTTTACTTACATACAGCTTTGGTTTTACCCAACCATCACCCTCAACTGCCATTTGCACTTTTGGCAGCTGAGGATAATGATTCGGTAAAACGATCGAAACTAGTACTGTGGAAATTTGCAAATATAACGCTGATTTTTGCTGTTTGAATTCTAAATTCATACTTGTTCGGCTTGTTATTTTATCTTATTTAAGTATGTGTATATTTTTGCATCTTCTTAATTTCAGGTATGAGATTAATTTTTTGCGTTTGGTTTCAGATTTTTAACCTCTGGAATGCAATAGAATGGCATCGTTTTCTTTATTATCTACATGTCCTGCCCTTCAAAATAGAAACTGTTGCCATTTCACTTGAAGAAAATATTTGTTATGAGGTTCGTGTGTAAGCAATCTAGTGGAAAATAAATTCCCAGCAGCATTTCGAATGGTTATAATAGACAGATAACACTCATTAGCTTTGTCATATTCAAATATCCTAACCTAAACTTGACATCCTTGGAAACTGAAGACAGGTAGATGCAGAAATTCTTTTACGGTATAAAATTACCCCAAAACCAGTCGCTATTAATATCATTCCATTAATTTCCATTAGACTGCTATAACATTTTACTGAGCATTTTACAAGCAATGAAGCAAATATTCAAGAAGAAAAATATATTTTTCTTATAAATACAATATTCCTCTTACTGATCATTTACCATTTATTAAAATTACTTTTTTAAATTAAATTTATCGGAAACATGAACCAAATTATCCAAAAAGGAAACTTTATTTTAAAATAAAGTCACTGAAACCCGCTGAATGATGTTAAATTCTTAACGGAATTTGAAGAATTCTTTCTTCTAACGTGTATATCAATACCTACAAAAACATTTTTTGGAGGTCACGTATAGAGAAAGAAATTGTAAAAACGCATCGGTCATATACGCTTCCTGATACCTTAAAACCCCAACAAAAATACAAAGAAAAAAGGTTATAAAAAAAGAACGAAATTTTAAATCTTCAAACATCTTTTAGGATATCAAAGAAAAGTGATATGAGGTACATCTCAAAAAAGCGATTTTCATTACCTTTCAATTGCTAGTATCGTAGTTCACTTGTGATCGAAATTAATTTTGCATCATGATAATTATTGTTCTCGCTAAAACTACCATATTCCTTAAAAGCATAATTAATGTAATTATCACCAGTAACTGTTGTGATTACCAGTAACTGTGGATGTAATTATCAGTAACTAGCGGAAGTACACGATACCAGTTAAGTTAGACTGAGAGTAATGTGTCTAACAACAAAGAAAACGGTACCGTTGTCATCCTTCTCTAATAACGATGCAAAAAATTAAGATTCATAATCATACATCTTTCAGTCTGATACGATATGGAATCCACATAAAAATTTCAATAGAAAAATAAACTAATTCTATCTCATTATATCAACAACAATGGCAGGCCGTTTTTAATGATTTTCGTCTTTCTTCTCAAATGGTCGTAAAAACTCAAGTTCCAACCAAGATTTCATCTACATTAAATTTTAATCGATTAAATATGGGAAAAAATTTATCATAATTGATCAGAAATGAATAATGCGAACAAGCATTCAAACACACAAACAGACATTCTTCTTTATATATGTAAATTTTGTAAAACTTAGAAATTTTCAATTAACAAACTTTACGATTTGGAAAGCAAGCAGTACCCAAAGCTGTATGTAAGCTGTACTTACATACAGCTTTGGCAGTACCAACATTTTTCAAAATAAAGCATTTTATCTCCAACGCGCCAGACTGTTGCCACTCGGAAAATTGAGTGCGAAAATCAGCGTTTTCAGAGTTTTAAATTAATATCTCGGCTGATTTAAGTCGTACGAAGATGGGAACAGTCGAAATGGCTTCCCGCGAATTTTTGGAATCAGGAATAATGTTTGGCAATGCTATTTTTATTTCATTGTAAAACTTGGAAAATTTTATTAACAAACTCTATGATTTGAAATTGCAGTGGCAACGCTCCTCGAAATAAAGCAGATTTTCATCTCCAGCTTGCGAAACTGCTGCGACTGGGAAAAATGAGGGAGAAAATTATCGTCTTTCTCAGTTTTTAATTAATATCTCTGATTTCAGTTACTATTTTTTTAGACAAAAATGGACATCGATCTTTTTCAAGACCCAGAAAAGAATGGTAGAAAGTTTGGTGATGATAGCTATATTAGTGACTGATTAGAGGACAAACCGGCTTTCTTCTTTATATTATCAGAAATAAGAAAAATAAAATTTTTAAAAATGATATGTTTACTGTTCATAAATACCTACTCACTTTAACAACACCATTTATACTTTTTAAGACAGATGTAGCATTTTAATCTGAGTTTAATTGACAGCTAAAATGTTGATTTGTATCTTTTCCTTATACCTCTTTTCGTGATATGCTTACTAAGTACAGGGAATTATGCAGATTTGATTGGCAAGAGACTTATTACAAGGAATTAGTAACTATATCAACTGTAAAAGTTAGAAGTTTGTCTGTGCATTAGTTGTCGCGCTTCCCTACCATTTAGAAAACGAAGTTGCTGTAGTGAATTTGCTTAGCAGACATTAGCTTAGGTGGTAAGTTAATCTCGATTTACATTTTAAGTTGTCCCATTTGAACGTTATAGCCTTGGTAGAAAACATTTTGATCGCATACGAGAGAATTTTACACTCCTCTGCGAATCAAGAACAATGACACAAGGTCTGTCCCAAAAGTAATGTGGCCATTTTTTTAAGAAATTTATTTAACCGCAACGTACAATTACTCAATATTCTTCGAAATACATCCCTCCTGCTTTAGCACACTTGTTCCAGCACGATTTCCATGCTTTATATGCATCCTAGAAGTCCATCACAGGGATTCCTTTAGCAACCTTGATGTTCTCCAGGGTCCCCAAATGCTGTCCTTGGAGACATTTGTTTAATCTTCAGGAACAAAAAGAAGTCCGGCGGGACAAGTCAGGACTTAAGCAAAGCAAAAGTTTCCGATGGCGTTTTCTCAAGTTAGAAAGAAAACTTTGCATATCACTACTGCTCGAGAGTTTTTTCCATCTTGATTTCAACCGACCACTTACACAAGAGTTCACTGAAACAAGCACTGTGACTCTCCAGGAGCTCGGAGCCCACTGGCGCGGGTCGCGCTGTGTCCCCAACACTCCTTCCGTGCAAGCGGCAACGCTGTATGACGGATAATCGCCACAGAAGAAAATGGGGATGCATTACTTTTGAGACAGACCTTGTGTTTCGTTTTGTTTTTCCAGAAGGCTATTAATTTCGATTTGGCATTTTGCGTTGAAAACTATAAATGTCGATTCACTTTTCAAATTGTTCCCTTCAAATATTAGAGCGCTGTATTATATTTAAAAAAATTAAATAATGAAGAATCTGCATAAATGGCTTTATGTTTCTCGCATTGTGATAAAACAACGGTACCTACAGCCATCCAATTTTTAATAACGTTCGTTTCCACCAGAATGTGAGCATCTGGAAGCCCATTTTTGCATTTTGTTCTATTATCTATTTCGTACTTTGTAAAACTTTAACGAATTTTTGATTAACACACTCAACGATTTAAAAGCGAGCAATGGCAATACCGTAAAAAGCATTTTCATCTCCAGCACGCGAGACTGTATCAAAAATTCTAAAGATAGGCTCATTTAAATACTATTTTGTGATATTCCGTCGAACTGAATTTTGTGGTTAAAGTACGAAGAACATGATATTTAATAAATAAAGGTAACAAGGTAATGCACAAAACGTTAAAAAAAATACCTTTTTGGACGTAATGTAAAATCAGATTTATATATATATATATTCTTTTATTATTATTTTAAATTACTCTTACAAATGGGAAGTTGTAACTTATTGGTCTATTTGCATTTTCACCGTTTATTTCATACCCAAGCGATAACTGGCATCATAGCTTTCAAGTAATACTGAAGAGTGAGAGTTTAAATTAAGTAATTAGCTAGTTATCAATAACCTCTTAGTTGTTACAGAAAAAAATGAATCTTCTTTAAATCAGTTGCCAATTTGATTGGCTTACAAGATTAAATTCATCAGTTCTTTGTGCTTCAAAGTTATCTCATAAAGTTCTGATTCTCATAAAAGGTTACACAATTTCTTAGAAAATTTGACCGCTCATAAATTAAAAGAAACTATTTACTTCCAGATAAGTCTTCAGAAAATTTTCCAATTAGTTTGATCAAATAGTACGTAAGAAAATAAGATTCCAATTCTGCTGAAATCAAACACGTCTGTTGCGGAGATTATAGTTCGACCGAACCCTAGCTGGTTTTCTGCCAAAATACATAGACTCCTCCAGAAGAGGCGTTATTATTTGAAACAACGTGAACGGTCACGTGAAAGTCTTCTCATCTCCGGAAAGAGATATGCTGGAGGGGAAAAAAGTCCCCATCCTTCTACTCTATTTTTAGAATAATTCGGTCCGAATAGGCCGTGCGTATTTGCGATCATGGTCGCGAATAAGGCGGTCGAACTATAATAGCAGACATGAAAACTGTCATAGCTCTGTGTGACAGATGTGTTTTTTTTCCTATGTAACTTTGCGGTATTTTGTTGCTCTTAATGTCTGAAAACATGCGCAGTTTTATTAGTCCATCTACAGCCAACAGAATACGATTGATGAACATTAATTGTTGGACCAGGATTCGAACCATGGTGAACGGCTCTGTTGCTGAGTGTGGATTTTTAAGATTTTCGCAACTTACAAATGTACGCCAAAGGAGAGACCGTTTGCAGTGGGCACGACAACATGTCCACTGGCTTTTCTCTTTACGGATGAGTCCACGTTTAGTCTAGAAAACTATAGTAGGCGTTATTTGATATGGAGAGAACCTGGAATCCGTTATCATCCGTCAAACATCCGTGAAAGAGATGCATACGAAAGAGGCAGTGTCTTCGGTGGCATCTCTTTGGGTGGACGCACAGACCTCCATGTCTTTCCAAGGGGAACCGTGAATGCTCAGGTTTATAGAGTTGACATCCTTGATGCTTATGTGCGCCCATATGCCGGGGTAGTAGGTGATGCTTTCCTGTCACAGGACGACAATGCAGACCACACAGGGCTCCCATCGTAGATGATTATCTTCAACAGGAAACAGTTATGCGCATGGAGTGGCCAGCTCAATTCCCGACTTGAATCCTATCGAGCACGTTTGGGATGCTTTAGGGAGACTTCTAGCCGCTCTCAATCCGCCGCCTCAGACCCTTGCTGCGCTTGCAACTGCTTTGCAAGAGCAATGGCTCTGGTTTCTTATGGAACTGATAGACCGCATAATTAAAAGCATCACACATCGCTGTATGAGCTGTATTGCTTCTAGAGGCGATAGTATTCCATATTGAAGGTACTTTTCCTATAGCAAATTGACACCTTCGATGTGTTCATTTTATACATGTGCTAATTTCTATAATACCATAATTGTCTGGTAATTTCTTTTTATGTTATTTTATGTTGTATATTGTGGGCAGATTTCATAAAATTCTACATGTAACTTTTTCAGTAATCGTGATTTTTGTGATTTTTCCTAAATTTATGATAACCAGTGTATATATATATATATATATTGACCTACATACCACCTCCAACACAATAACAATAATAAAATGATTATTTAAAAAATTAATATAGCGTCTAGAATTTCAAACTTTGAAATATGCTCACCTTACCTCTGTCCATATCTTCCAAACAAGCATCACTGTTTGGCACTACGCTGCGTGTGGGCTGCAGTTGCTCGATACGAAAGTCCACCCTATGGCATACAGACGATGCGGCTTCGTTCGAACTACGTTACTTGTTGTTGACGAGGCATATTGACCACTACTTAAACGTTCACCGCAGACAAAGTACGAAAAACAGACTTCAACGCAACTTTACAGTCCTTTAAATGCATGGAACAAGCGGATGATTCTCATTCCACTCATGCGCAATCGCTTTGTAATTCTGACCATTTACATGTCTTTCCTCACTTCACGTTTCCTGTAAGTTTGGCTCAATTTGTATAATTCATTCATGGCGCTGCAATTTTCACAAACATTAGTGTATTAATTATATGCGCATTTATTTATTAAAAACATAAAATTGAACGAAATTGGTCGACAGCTTTTTGGCTGATCATTAATTTTCAAAGTCAGTATGATCATTTAAATAAAAATTTCCACGATGACAAATGAACAAGCCAAAAAAAAATTCTTGCGTTATATCTTTTATATAAATACAAACAAGCAATGAGTCCCCTTATATGTGCAATTGCTTTATCTTTGGTGTTGTATTCATGTTAAAAATTATACAATAGTAGCTATTATAAATAGCTCAGTGGTTAGCGCGTTAGCTCTCGAGACTGAAAGGTCCCGAGATCGAATCTCGCTAATCGCTGCTTGATTTTTCCGAACTTATAATATTTGTATAAGTTCTTCTTTTTGTCTCTGTAATTTTTCTCAAGTCATGTTGACTTCCTTTTTATTTTTCCTCAACGTCTTTCATGTATTTTTTCCTATTTCTGCTCCCTTTTATTAACTGTGATGTGGAGGTAGAGGTTTCTTTACCCTAGGCACTCCGTAATAATTAATCCTTGGATCCTTGGATATCTGCAATCTATATAATGTTTCCTAAACTGTTTACCACATTATATCTGCATTACTGTCCTTTGCAATCAGCGCTTTAAAATGAAACGAGAAACGTTTTAGTCTTTTCAATTCCAGATTGACCCCATTTCCTTCTGAACTCCATTTCTCAGTTGTTGCAGGTGACAGATGACAAAGGACGGGGATGTCTGATGTTTGGCAAAGGTAAGCGGGCATGTGTCCCACGCCATCCACTATCTAGTGGCAACAACTCCCTTGAGCCCCAAGAGGCTGCACCGGGAGTTTATTTAATCATAACAGGTGACAGGGCCATACAGGGGCATTACTGGTATACAAAGGTGTTTGTTAGATACAGATGTGAAATTGCATATATACTCTTGGTATGTAAATACATTAAATAGTAACAAAAACACAAAACAGGAAATACAAAAAAAACATAGATAATACACCAGCATAGAAAATAGACGGAAAAAAATTACAAACACATACAGACATATAATAAACATAGAAAAAAAACTCTAAGTGTGTAGAGACATTAGGTTATTACGAAGCAGGAGAGTTGAAAAATAAGCAACGCCTTCGCCGGGAATCGAACCACGGACCTCTCAGTTACGCGTCGAGCATGCAGACCACTACACCACGAAGGCATGCGAAGAAGGCGGGAGAAATAACTTATATACTCCTCCTTTTAAAAGGCGATTGGGGTTTGGGGGACCCAATCGCCAAATCCTGGCGGTGGAGAATCACCATCCACCACCTTTTTAGTTCGGGCGCCAGTTGTAGATTTATTAAGTATTTTTGGAAGCAGGAAGCTGAAGAAATGTGCAACGCCTTCGCCGAGAATCGAACCACGGACCACTCGGTTACGCGTCAAGCATGCAGACCACTACACCAGGAAGGCATGCGAAGAAGGAGGGAGAAATACCTTATAAGTGAGCAAAAACACTGGTAAGAAGCGATAATAATTTTAACATAGTGTCAGTAATGAGGTTACATCTGATCAGACATCTAACTGGAATATAACTAGAAGTACCAATGCTGACGCTAATGTGTACAATATTTATACTGCAATTAATATAATATTATGCAGTTATGCAAATGTCGGTGGGTTACGATACAAGTTTCACAGGTGCTGGGAATAATTCAATGATGACTTTAACACAGGCGCCAGCAAATAGTGTACCTTAATTATTTAGACATAATGTAAATAATGCGTTAATAAAATAGATAATAAGAAAATAATGATAATGGTAAGGTAATATCCAACAGTCTAATGATTAAGAGTATTAATGGTTGTGCCGATATACTATCACTATCAATATAACAATAATACATGCTGCCATGATTATACCAACACTATGATATAGAACAATAATATGTACTACAATGATTATAATGCAGTGCGGTTATGCAATTGTCAGTGGTTACAATACAAGTTTACAGTAGATAATAAAAAGAGACAATAAAAGAAAATGATGATGATAAGACAACATGCAATAGCCATAAATAAAGAATACAATGCCAATGCTAGTATATACCAATGCCAATAAATGCTAGTAAATACAAATGATTATAATGCAGTACAGGTGTCAATTATTAATGAATGCTTTGATACAGATGTTTCTTATTTGTTGCAATTACAAAAGTGGAAAATGCTGTTTCAGTCCCTGCTGATGAAGCATTTGCTCATTTCATTTATATCTATTCCCCTTCCTCGTAGGGTCCACCAACGACCAAGCGATAAAATCCCCAAACACAAGTAGTTCGGTCCGGGGTTCGAATCCTAGCGAACGGGCTGGCTGCATCGGCGGTTTCGTGGTTCACCACATGCGTAACGTGTACACAAGCTAATGTCTCTTAGATAGTCCTCCACGAAGGCATCCCTCCCCATAGGCAAATAGCTCTCGTTTGATTTTTCGTAATCAAATAAACGAAACCACACCCCTTCCTCGAGCATTCTTTCACAACAGCTGTTGACTTTCTTCGCCAATGTATGATTACTGCGTCATTTTCGAAAAGGTTTCTAGAGGAAAGGGGCTTACAAATTTCAAATGTGATATTGAGCAAAACAATTGCCTACTCATTTTTCTTTTGCTAATTCCATTGTCTCTTCTTTTTTAGCTGCTAAGAAGGCTTCATCTTTAATGCTTGAAATAAAACAGATTTTTATCTCCAGCTTGCGAGATTGTTGCCACTCGAAAAAAAAAGGGCGAAAATTATCGTTTTTCCGAGTTTTTAATTAATATCTCTGATTTTAGCTACTTTTTTCTGGAACAAAGTGTATGTTGACCTTTTCCAGGACCCACAAAAGAATTGTATAAAATTTGGTGACGATAGCTATAGTAGTGACTGAGTTATTAGTAGGCAGCCCAACAGACCTTTCTTCTTTATATATATAGATAGACTTTCAAGTTACTTTTACATTTTATGCCGTTATAGCAACTATTATAAATTGTTATATCAGAAACTGTCTTATTAGTGTTACATATATAGGTACTACTCATTACATTCGATGTTCTTATACCACTTTTGTGCAGAATTTATCCACATTTTCATCCAGGAAAGGATAATATACTAAAATATATTGAGGAAAGTGAAAGATGAATCAGTCATCTTACTTAAAATTCTTCATCAGAAAGAAATGAATAAATGTCGCTATACTTGTTGGAAATGAATACAGTTATATCGTTTTATATTTATCTTTTTGGAATGGCAACAAAAATTATATTGTTTACTTAGAATATTCTATCTGGCTGTTGAGTTTTAAAATGTTAACAAAGATGTGAGTCTGTTCTAACTACGTTTTCATATTCATTTCGTAAAAAAAAGTAGTATTTTAAATCCAGATGAAGTGGATTTTTATTTTCTCAGGGCCATTTCGCCACATATTGGAGTCCGTTTGACAGGACTCTTTCGAATTAAAGATAAACGATGGATATGACTGAACGACGGGTTCTTCGGCGATTGTTCGCAGTTGAAGCAAATAATTTGGAGGAATTTATCTCCAGTAGAGGGGATAAAACAGAACTGAAAGCAAGATTTGAAGCATTAAAAATAAAATATGAAAGGATTCATGCTCTAAATTCCACTCACTCAGAAGAACTTCTGAAAGATAAAAAGCTAAAAGTTTAAAATTGGGTGCCCCTTGTTTTTTGGCGATTCTTTTTTGACGCCAAGATCGGCCCCAGGAAGGCACAATTTCAAGATGGCCGCTACACAAAACCAAAATAAGAAGTCAAAGAATTTCCCAAACTCCGTATCCATGTACACATCGACCTATTTTCACATAAAACAACACCAAAGAATTGCACAAACTAGTCATTGCACATTGCCTCGACTTTGTCCATGTGCACATGGATTTATTTTCACTTAAAAAAAATCAAGAAGCTAAAGCCAAGTTAAAACTCTCATGGTAACCAGAAATGGGGTTTCATCGCCAAAACTGAACAAAATTTTTTGCCAACTGAAAGGGCACCCAATTCTACACTAGAGCCGATAAAAATGTGACAGAGGATAAGGTGGAACAGGAAATCGCAGAACGCGGTGAGTGCTAATTAAGATTTCTTAAGATTATAGAAAAACGTTTTACTGAAACATTAGAGTCAGATATTGAAGCTATATCTCGGAATGGGGTTCAAAACTCAGGTAAAATTACCTAAGATGTAATTAACAAAATTTGATAGAGATTTAAGAAACTGGGTTGATTACTGGGGACAGTTTACAAAAATTCATAATGATCATTCTTTATCAAATGAAGATAAATTTGAATATTTGAGACTTATTATGAAACCTGGGTCATCAGCGCAAAAATTAATCGAAGGTTTCCAACTTTCAAAAGAAAATTATGAGAAAGTTATAGAGCTTTTAAAATCTAGATATGGGAAGGAAGAATTTTTAATAGAATTCTATGTTCGTGAATTATTGTCCTTAGTTCTACTAAAAGGGGAAAATATTCCAATTTCGCAACTCTATGACAAACTAGAAACACAGTTACGTGCTTTAGAATCTTTAGGCGTAACTAAAGAAAAATATGCAGCAACGCTTTTCCCGTTAGTTGAGTCAGCTATTCCCGAAAGCATTTTTAAGATCTGGGAAAGACATCGGGTAACTAAAAAGACTTCGACTAAAAATCCTGATGATTGTTTATGCGAGTTATTGGAATTTTTAAAAACAGAAGTAGAAGGTGAGGAAAGATTAAAATTTAGAAAAGGTTCTTTTAATGACGAAAGAAAATTTTCCTTTAATGGCGAAACAAAGAGTAATTCGAGAATTAACAGCAGAAATAAAGATATTCCTACGGCTGCTGCCATAGTTTCAGCAGAGAATTCTCGAATTGAAGAAAGAGTTTGCATTTTTTGTGATAGAAAAAGTCATAATTCTCAAGACTGTGCTACAGCTGCTGATTTTTCAATAGATGAACGTAATACAATACTGAAGAAGAAAGGCGTCTGTTTTAAATGTTTAAAAATGGGTCATATGAGTTCAAAATGTCGAGTTTTTGTAAGATGTGCGTTATGTAAAGGTCAGCATAATTCTATAGTGTGCTTCAAAATTAAAAACTATGAAAATGATAAAACGTCTCAGAATGAAAATGAATCAGAAGTAGTTAAAACTTTATCTATTTCATCTAAGTATTCCGTTTCATATTTACAAACTCTGATTGCACATATTGTTGTTAATAATAAAACATATCCAGTGATAGTATTATGTGATTCAGGCTCTCAGAAAAGTTATATTAAGAATTCGTGTGCAAAAGAATGTAATTTGATACCACAGGGCAAGGGAATTTTATCGCAAATATTGTTCGATGGTAAGAGGATTTCGTCTTCGACACATGATATGTACAAAACTAAGTTATCAAGCCTTGATTCTAAAATTGTTTTTTAAATTGATGTTATTGGATCTGATCGAATTTGTACTAACGTACCAAGATTTAAAAATGAGAAGATTTATCAAATCCTTAAAAGTAAAGGAATTGAGATAAGTGATTATTTAAAAGATAATCAATGTTCGGAAGATATCCAGGTATTATTAGGCGCAGACGCTTGGGCGAAAATTGTAACACCTGATGTGGTTTCTGTTGAAAAGAATTTGGTGACTGTCAAAACCACTTTAGGTTAGACTCTCTTAGGTAGTAGTTACAATCCAACGTCTGTTTTTCCTGTTTACTTATTTCAATGAAATGCTCTCTCGAAACATCGAAATTTTGGAAGTTAGAAGCACTAGGCATTTTAGATCCTGTTGAGAGAATTACACAGGAAGAAAAAGATAAAGAAGTGGAGAATTTTTTTTAGAATACTACCAAACGAAATGAAGATACTGGTCGTTATGTAGTACGTCTTCCATGGATTGATGGTTGCCCTTCTTTACAATCTAATCAAAAGACTGCTGAAAAAAGACTTCAGAATACATCGAAGAAATTGAAAAAGACTGAACAAGTTTCAAGAACATGACGATGTAAGTAAAGACTGGTGGAAAATGGGAATAATTGAAACTGTACCGGAGTTATTAAAATGCAAATGACAGAACCCATTATTTACCACACAGAGCTGTTTTTAAAGAATGTAGTACAACAAAATTAGGCCAGTATTTAATGCATCAAACAACGATGAAAATGGACCTTCTCTGAACGATTGTCTGGAAGTTGGACCAAATTTAACAGATTTAACTCCGATAGTTTTAACTAATTTTAGAATTTATGCAGTCGCTTTATCTTCTGATATAGAAAAGGTATTTCTACAAATTGAAATTGATCCAGCAGATATAGATTTCCTACGCTTCTTGTAGTGGGATAAAGGAGATATTGTTGAATTTAGACACTGCAGAGTAGTTTTTAGTGTTTACTGTTCTCCATTTCTTCTTTCAGCATGCCTAAATAATTTGTTAGAAAAACCACCTGAACATCTAAGCAAGATGGCAAAACAGTTAAAAGGCGCATTCCATATGGATAATTGTCTTATTGGTGTCTCTAAAGAAGACGAAATCGAATCACACATTAATGAAGCCACACAACTGATGTCTACAGCTGTGTTCAACCTTAGAGGTTGGAAAAGTAGTTTAGATTTGAATGAGAGTCCATAAAATGTACTCGGTCTTCAGTGGTAACGCCCATCAGATGAATTGGGATGCCGAGTGGTATCTTGGTCTGAAGCTCTCACAAGACGAATCCTCCTTTCATGCATTCAGAAAGTTTTTGATCCTGTAAGAGTTTCTTCACCAGTTCTTCTTATTCCAAAGATTATTTTGTAGAAGACTTGGAAATTAGTCTGATTGGGACGAGGAACTACCAGAAGACATTCAAAAAGAATTCAGTAAATGCTCTACAGAAATACATTTTTTGAATGACTGCCGAATCCCAAGAAGAATTTTCATTAATTCAACCAGCTCTTTACACATTTTCTGTGATGCAAGTAAACTAGCGTATGGTGCCTGCATATTTTTAAGAACGGAAGAACATGAAGAAGTTTACTTGAGTCTTGTCCTAGCGAAATCCCGACTTACACCATTGAAAGAAATCACTTTACCGCGGTTGGAATTAATGGCCGCACTTCTGGGTGTAAGATTACATCAATTGGTTATTAAAAGCTTGAATGGTATAAACACGAAGACTTATTTCTGGTCAGACTCTTCAGTGGTTTTAGCATGCCTAAAGAAGCGAAATAATTGGTTTGTTTTTGTAGAAAACCGAGTTAAAGAGATTCAAGATTACAGCAAAGAAGAATGTTGGAAACATATACCAGGCATCTTAAACCCTGCTGATTTATTGTCAAGAGGATGCTATTCATTCCACCTCCTAAAATCCCAGTGGTGGGCAGGACCTGAATTTATGAAGAAATCTCCAGAAACTTGGCCTTCAAATGATCCTGATTTTGATATGAAAGAAATCGACAGAGAACAACGTCGAACTGTCATTTCAGCGAAGAATTCAGTGGTTGAAACTATTCTAGCTAAATTGCCTCCAGATTTTCGAAATATTCTATGATTGTACGAACTAATGCTTGGATGTTAAGATTTCGACACACTTATATGAAAAACCAAAACCGTCAGGCTAATATATCTGTTGAAGAATTCGAGAAAGCAGAAAACACTTTATTTTTTCTTATACTATGCTTTTGAAGAAGAACGAAGAAAGTCTGATCTGAAAAATCTCCAGATTTTCGTTGATGAAAATGGAATTTTAAGAATGAAATCTCGAGTTTTGAATTCTTCAGATTTACTGGAATATACATTCCCTATATTGCTACCTTCAAAAAATGTAATTGTAGAAAGAATGATGGAGCAATCACACTTAGAACATAAACATGCTAGAACACAAACACTTCTAATGATTTTGAGAGAAAGAGTTTTGATTATCAAAGGTAGAAAAACTGTACATTCTGTGGTAAAAGGATGTGTCACATGCCACAGATATGCTGTTAAAGCTTTAGAAGTATCTCTTCCTC
Organism: Stegodyphus mimosarum; assembly: GCA_000611955.2. Taxonomy (NCBI): domain Eukaryota; kingdom Metazoa; phylum Arthropoda; class Arachnida; order Araneae; family Eresidae; genus Stegodyphus; species Stegodyphus mimosarum. The sequence goes on along the minus strand of KK114205.1, from coordinate 498,797 downwards.
TTTTACCTGAAGACAGAATAAAAATGGGTAAAACTTTTCAAGTGACAGGAATCGATCTAACCGGTCCAGTGTTCTTGAAAGGGAATTTAAAAGTTTGGATAGTAATTTTCCCGTGTGCAGTTTTTAGAGCTGTTCATCTTGAATTAATCACTTCTTTGAGTACAAACGTCTTTATAGATGCATTTAGCCGTTTTATTTCATGAAGAGGTCGCGTTGAAGTCATATACTCAGACAATGGTTCGAATTTCATAGGTTTAAATAAAGATATGAATCAATTGGATTGGGCTGATATCGAAAGGAAGTGTACCTTAATGAAAATAAAATGGAAATTCAATCCTTCCACAGCGTAATGGTGGGTAGGATTTTGGGAGAGGTTAATAAGAATTTTAAAGGATCTCCTCCGAAAAATTTGAGAAAATACTTACTTTCACTGTGCATTTATTACCAATCATCTATTGCTACTGAACTGTTAAAAAGTAATAACTGGTAGCCAACAAAGCAAATCCTCTGGCAACTTAACAATTTCTTAATACTGTTAGAGATTTATTTAGCTATTTATTTAGAACTTTAATTAAAATTGCTTTATTCTCCCATGCAAAACAGACGATTTTTGAAAAGAAAGCTACGTCGGAAAACTAAAAATAAAAGAGTGCATGCATTTAATATTTAATAAATAAATATCTCGTAATTGCTGTTGCCATCCAGGAAAATCGAGATATTTATAGATTTTACGAGTAATGAATAATTAAAAAGCTTACAAAAGCCGAATTTAAACACCTCAACTCAGGTGTAGCTGTTTTAACGAACTGTTGCTGTTGTTTACCTAACGCTGTTACTTGATTGTAGCGATTTCTCTGCGAGATAGAATTTATTTCTCTGTTTTTGTATTGAGTTTTTTTTAACGTTTGAGATATTGTGATATTGTACTAATATCTCTGAGAAAATATTTGAGCATTTTGTTTTATTTCTTGTAAAAAGAATAAATTTTGTTAACTTTTTTAACGACTGGTGCATTCAATCCATTACGAACCCGTACTCACGCAACAATATGAATGAGCATTAATGTTTAAGCATTTATAAAACTGGATTCGAACGATTACTATCCCAAAGCAAATTAATATAAATTTTCCCTTTGTGTGAGTATTAAGCGATTTATATGTTATTACATTTCTTACTATATTATAAAAGTATCTACATGTCTAAACAGAGTACAGATTTAAGGATAAAGTTAAATTATATAGCTTACAAAATGTCAATACCGAGATAAATTATGAGATACATTTAATTTCCTTAACAATGTCTCCCTCGAAGCTGAAACTTGAGATTTCAACTACATCGTTGAAAGCTCAAAAGACGTGTTAAATTCCTTTCGGGATTTAATCTTGCAAAATTGTTGCGAAACGTCAAGCCTTTAATTTGAATTGCCAGTACTGCAACAAGCTGCTCTCTCGTTTTGACGAGGTTAATTAATCTTAAGTGCGAAATTCGGGCCAAATTGATTGTTGGCATTCATTTGCGAATACCTTCGCTGTAAAGTCTCAAAGGTGCCTGAACGAGAGTTGAGAAATCTATAGCTATTATTAACATCATACTTAACGAATTAAATGTTAGGCTCGTCGTGCTGTTTTAATGTAATTAAATTTTAATTAATTCAAAGCTTGAAACGTATCCTTTTCTAAGGAATTTTTAATTACATATCGTGCAAGGTGTTCCTGAAGCTCTAGGACAATTTTGGAAGTTAATAACTTTGGGTACGAAAATGATATAAATGTTTCGTAAATTGCGCATTAAACTTTATTTCTAGTATAACTCTAGAATCTGTTTATTTTTTTCCCTCCAATTCACTGCATATTTTTAACATTTAACATATCTTCTCCAACTTTTTTCTTGACATACTGTGCACACCGGTTTTCATACTAAGAGAATATTATTACTTGGCGTTATAACGCCAAAATAAGAAAAAAAGAAGAAGAATCTTTAAATTTTAAGAATTTGAAGATTATTCTCAAAATTGAAAGTTGTCAGTTTGACGTTATAACGCCAAGTTGACAACTGTGACGAGACATTTGGCAACATTTTGGTCCGGTCCCTGTATCACCATATAGATACTGTAATTGAATAACTGTGATTGATCACTATATTACCTGCAACCGTAATTCGACCCTCATACTGCTTTCCAGTAATTTCGAGAAGCAGAAAACATTGGAATTATCTCGGCAGCCTGTTGAAAACTACATAAGGCCGGAGAGAGTATCTGCGCTAAGTATTTTTGTTGCGAGTTGTTAGTTCAGTGTGAGCTGAGATATATCTGAGTTAGGTTTCTCTTTAGATGCGCTTTGCATTGCGTTGTGTTTAACGCTCTTAGTAGTTTAAAGCGTAACTACTGATTGTACTCTGTGATACTGTGGTCACCTGTGCAAATATCTCTATGGAAAATTCCAGAACTTTTAAGTGTTTCATTTGATAAAAATAAATTTTATCAACCTATCATTGTACCTGTGCTCATCCGATCTATTACGAACCCGTACGCATGCAACAATACTTTCCTCTGTTGCTGTTGGGTAATTTGATTAATAATGTTGCTTGCGTACAGTTTCGTAATGGATTGAATGCACAAGTCGATAAAAAGTTAATAAAAATTTATTCTTGTCCCAAGAAATAAAATAAAATGCTAAACATTCGAGCAATATCACAATATCTTACAGTATTTCTATTTAAAACTACTAAAAACGTTAAATAGAACTCCGTTCAAAATACAGAGAAAGCTAATCCGATCTCACCGCGAATTCGCTACAATCAATAACAGCACTAAGTAAACAACTGCAATTCGCTTAAAACAACTGAGCTGGGATGTTATGTTTTAATCCGGCTTTTATAAGCTTTTTAATCAAGCACGAGAACTTTCTGGTAAAATCTATTTTCTCCATTTTTCCGGATAGCAAAACAGTACAATTACGAGATATCTATTTATTAAAATGTTAAATGCGCGTGCTTCTGTATTTTTACTTTTTCAGCGTAGCTTTCTCTTAAAACTCGTGATGCGCATCGTTGAAAAGGGAAATGAAACAATTTAATTACAATTCTACTAAAAATAGCTAAATAAATACAAAATCCGTAACAATAACTTCTAATAAAAAGTTCTAAGTTTGTACTAATTTCAAAACTTAAGAAAACAATTAGTTTAATATCCGTAAAAATTGGGACAAAATGAACAAACACACCGAAGAGTAAATGCTAAGGGATATAGCGACCTCCAGAGCCAATTAAAACGCTCACTTCACAAAGTAGTGTGAATATCAGAATCTGTTGGGGAAAAGCTCCAGCGCCAGCGGTACGGCATTTGATTGCCATGTAACAATCTTAGGATCGAATTCCAAGGTCATTAGAATCTCCAAGGGCATACGAAACACGTGCGCACTTCTCATTGATGCTAATGGATAGCGATACGAGCAAGCTGCTACATACCGAGCTAGCATATCACTACGTGATCGTTAGAAAGGTAATAACAATTGGTAAAGCTACCAATTAAATTCGAGTTCGCTGCTTAAAGGTCTTATTTCGGAGACCAACTGCTGCCGTATCTGTAATATTCCTTGCCAGTCTGGCTTAATATACTCTGAAGAGCCATTACATTATGACCACCCTGTTAATATAGTATAGGACCACCACGTATAGGACCACCATTAGCCCTCAAAGCACCCGGCGTGGCATTGACTCTGCAAGGTGCTGATACGTAGTCTGAGGTATTTGGTACCAAGCGCTCACCAACTGGTCCTGCAATTCTCGCACATTGCAAGGAAGTACCGTGGCAACACGAATTTGGCTTTCCAGATGAGACCCCAAATGATCTATTGCAGATGTGGCCAACTTTTGTGTACGAAAGATCTACTTTGCATCGCGATCGACCCGTTGTCATAGGCCTATTTTAAAGAGGGCGAGAGGGGTGTAAAGTACTCAATATGTTAAATTATTATTATACATTATAAAACAAACAGTTTGTAGACTGAAATTGTATACCCATATAAACTTAAGCAACAAAATTATTGATTGACCATGTTAAAAAGATTAAAGAGAAAGATAGAAAAAGAATATATTTTATTATTTAATGAGAAGATTGAATTTTCATCAGTTTCAGGAATCACAATAAGGTGTATATCCTGACAAAACTAATATTAAAGAGTCTTCAGTATGTGCATCAGTCAACACAGAACGTTGTTTAGCCTTCGCTAACTTCAAGTAGGAAAATGCCGATTCGCAGAGGGAAGTGGATCCGAAACAAGAAATAAATATATTTTCTACATTTGGTGATGCTTGGATATGTTTTTCGGTTAACATACTTCCTAAAATCATCTTCAAATTTTCATTTTCAAGTACCTCGGCTGCCAGTTCTTCGCCAACTGAAGAGGCTAAAGCAGTGATTCTCAACTTTTTAGTCCAAAGGGGCTTTGTCCCTGAAGGACTATTGTTTTCGTTTTGCGATTTTGCGTCGGAAACATTAAAAGTCTGTATCACTTTTCAAACGGTTGCCACAAAATATTGCAGCCCTGTATTCTATTTAAAGAAATTAAATAATGAAGAACGTGTATAAATGTATGTATGTTTCTCGCATTGTGATAAAATGACGGTACCTAAAGCCATCGAATTTTGAATGCCGTCATCCTGCTGCGAATAGAAGCATCTGGAAGCCCAAATTTGAAATTTGGAATTTGTTTTATTAACGATTTCATATTTTGTAAAACTTTAATGAATTTTTTATTAACAAACTCGGGGATTTCAAAGCGGGCAATGGCAACGTTGTACAGAAAAAAACATTTTTATCTGCAGCGCGTGAGACTGTGTGTAGGAAATTTTAAAGATACGCTCAGTTTAAAATTATTTTGCGATATAGTTCTTTAACTGAATTTTATGGTTTAAATGCGAAGAACGTGATATTCAATAAATAAAAGTAACATACATAAAAAAAAAGTTTAAAATCTGAAAGATTTCAGATTTTAAATTACGTCCAAAGGCGCGTTTTTTTAATGTTTCGTGTGCTACCTTTTTTTATTAAATATCATGTACTACGTACTCAAACCATAAAATTCAGTTCAAAATCAATATCGCAAAATCATTTTAAAATCAACATATCTTTAGAATTTCCGTAAGTCTCGTGCGCTGGAGATAAAAATGTTTTTTTTTTCGTACAGTGTTGCCATTGCTCGCTTTGAAATCATTTAGTTTGTTAATCAGAAATTCGTTGAAAT
>KK114205.1:465257-488484 GCA_000611955.2 Stegodyphus mimosarum | reverse complement strand
GCTGAAGACCAGTATGATGCTAAAAGCATCAAAGCATCGGTCCGGATAGCAGAAGACTGCCATCATTTGAATACTTTACTACGTAGATCAGCTTGATAACGTCCTTTGTATACAGTAAAACTCTAGACCACAAGATTAATAGAATATCCGGATAACTTACTTTTCTTTTTCTGAAAGCCAGATACTTGTTTACTCTAAATTAAGTGCCTAAAAGGATGAATCTCTTCTTAAAGGTCTTCCTAAAACACACTGCTTCATATTCACGTTACATATGGGATTTGATTGGGTTATTTAGATTAGGGCAAAGATCACGAGAACTTGTAAGAGAAACTGGTCCGTATTCACGTTAAACTTGAGGAAAGCCACGAAAATTTCTCATGCAACCAGCTTGTTTGCCAGAACTTCAACCTAAGTTGGGTTCGCCACAGTATTCAGTGGTCTTACCGCTCGGCCGCTGATTGGCCCCACCCAAGCGTGGAAATTTTGCTTTCTCGTCGTATTTCGTTTCTACACAGATTTTTGCAATTCTTTTTTTTTTGGGGGGTGCGTGTGTGTTGTAACGGGTATGGTTTCATTTATTTTAGTATGGCAAAGCACATGAGGTCTATTTCCCTAAGCGCAGAGATGCCTTCGTAGAAGACTCTTAAAGGGAAACTGGCTCGTATGCACGTTACACATGGAGAAAACTATGAAAGCGCCCAGTCAGCCAGCCCGTTCGCCGGGATTCAGACCGCAGGCCAAACTACTAGTGTTCAGCTATTTTATAGTGCGGCCTCTGGTGTACCTCCTACTTTTAACGGGAATTACGAGAATTTATTAACGAAATGTCATTGATAGGAAGTTTCATTTCTGTAGACCAAAGTACAAAACATGAATTCCTTGAAAAAATTACCTGACTTTTCTTCCGTAACACGTATCTTCTCATTCCTAACTGAAATACGATTAAGCAATGAAATTAAATTTTGCTTTCTTAGGTCCTAAAACTAAACAAATAATCTTGTCTTTTTTTACTTCATTAAAATTTATTTTTTCCGATATAATACTTCATTGCTAACACACAATGAGTTTCAGTGGTAATGAGATTGTTTTTCGAAATCAAACAGAAATTGAAATCGATTGAATATCATCTTTTGCTGTCCAATAAATCGGTAAGTCTTAAAAAAAATGACGTCAAGCGTGCTTCATTGTTATTCCGTTTATAAATAATAATTTTCTAGCTCAGAAGCAGTGATTTTTCTTTCTTTAATAAATTAAGAAGAGCAAAATAAACTTAAAAAATTTTCTAATGGTGAGATTTAAGTTAAGTACCCTGAAAAGAGCAAAATAAATTTTTTAGGTAGCGTATATTCTTAGTGATTAAAAAGCATGTATCTAGCCATTTAAAGGATTAAAAAAATTATACTTTTGTTGCCTTGTGCGGGTTACTAATAATAAAGGATTTTCAATGAAAATTGTAGAAAAAGATTTTGAATAACCTGAATGTAACCATTTTTTTCTATGCTATCACTTCAATTATTTTTTGAAATTCTCTTTATGTCCCAATACAGTTTTCCTACCGATACTATGAGATTTTATTTTTTAACCACAAACATAGAAGAAGATTAGAATGAGTTTGCTCTTTAGCGAATTTGACTAAAACCCTGTAATCAAAAAAAGTTTTTTATGCAATTATTTATTGATTAAAAATAACAAAATAACGATATAATACATACATAGCTTCTTAAAAATATATGCATGGTTTTTTATATTTCTCAATAAAATTATTTTTTAAAAAATTTAAACGTAAACACTTAATGAATTAATTCATTCATTACAATTCAATAGATATACGAATAACCGATGCGAATAATTAGAGTACGGATAATCATGCGATGAAGAAGGCCCACCAGCGACCAAGCGGTAAAATCGCTGTTAACTTTTAGTTTAAGCCGGGTTCGAATTCCGGCTAACGGGTTGGCTGCATGGGCTTTTTCACGGTTTTCCCCATGCTTAACATGTATACGAGCCAGTTTCCCTTAAAAAGACCTCCACGAAGGCATCCCTCTCCTTAGAAGATGCCCTCGAGTGCTTTGCCGTAACTAAATAAACCAAACCAAATCATGCGATTAAGATTAGGTCATGGAAAGCACTAAGGAAAGGGATATCCTCCTTGAGGACCTTCTGAGAAAAACTGTCATTCATGATACACTCGAGAAAAACTATGAAAATTGCCATCCAAATTGCCTATTCCTCTGGATTTGAACCCGGGTCCTTTAGGCACATAGGTCTCGTGACTTTGCTATATTCGAATAGTCTAGCTTAGCCTTGAGTCCGGGTCGAACTACTAAGAGTTAACAGTTTTATCCCTCGGCTGCTGGTGGGTCTGGTTAATTGCAATTCTAATACATCCCTAGTGGCTTCCTTGCATAAAAGCAAGCCTTGACGTTCGAGAAAAGCAAGCATTCTTGTAGGGGTTTATTTTAATTTCCTTAATTTCTCATTTCCCACCTGCAGTTTCCCGCCAGAATCAGTTTTCAAGATCGCGTTTTATGTAAATAAAGTAGAACTATTATTTAAGTTCACAGAACCATTATTATAAGTATTATTAAGTGTTCGCCCTTTCAGTAGAAGAGCTTAGTAGTCCTTAGTAGAGCGTGTTCTACCTTCTGGCTACGTCGTTGCTTTAAGCCAAATCTTACTACGTTCGGCGGTATTGTTGCATGCCTACCTGCTTTATTTTCACGTGCAACGAAGAGCGTGACGAATTTTAGCAGAAAGCTAAGCGAAAAAAGTTAAAATACAAGAGCGCGGGCATTTAATAAATAGATGTTTCGTAATTGTACTCTGCTGCTGTCCAGGAAAATCGAGAAAATAACAAAATGTGCTCGTGCTTGATTAAAAAGCTTATAAAAGCTGGATAAAAACATCTCAGCTCAGTAGTAGTTGTTTTAAGTAAAGTGCAGTTGTTTACTTCGTGCTGTTATTGATTGTTGAATAAAGGCCAACTCTGTTAGTTATTTCTGTGCAGCTTCGGGTGGTTTTGGCCAGATACATGCTTTTGGTAGATTAATATCTTATTTTCTATCTTAAGTTAAAGCCCAACTGGAGGCTCACTGTAAGCCCGAGAGGGGCCATCTGGGAACATTGTGAGTTGAATAAAAAGGTAATTTAACTCTTTGGACTTGTTATTGAAGCATTAGTACAAGCGATTATTCGCTAACAGTTCTGAAGTACCTAGCGTATTCGGAAACTAAGTACCGTTTTATTCTAGCGCCGTCGCAGCGCTGTGGTAGGCGTCCCGCGCATGCGCACTAGTCTTTCTTGTTTACTGACTTTCAGTTGTCGCCATTTCGGTTGCTCTATGTTGTGTTTTCAGTTTGCTGTGCACATTCAAAATGTTTAAGACAATAAGTTCTCCCGCTGACTGTGAGATTCGTGCCGTGATTAAATTTTTCAACGCGAGGAATGTTAAACCGGCCGAAATTTATCGTGAAGTGACAGAAATTTACGGTGAGTACGCGATAAGTGATGGAATGGTGAGAAAGTGGGTAAGAATGTTTAATGCAAGTCGAACAAATGTCAACGCCGAGGCTCGGAGTGGTCGGCCTTCTGTTGTCACCGATGATTTGGTAAGGAAAGTTGATGAAGCAATTCATGAGAACAGACGCTTCACAATGACAACTCTTTCCGAGGCATTTCCACAAATTTCACGTACTGTTTTGTTCGAAATTGTGTCTCACCGCTTGAATTATCGCAAACTGTGTTCCCGATGGGTTCTAAAAATGCTCACTGATGTTCACAATACAAAGCGACTCGGTAGTGCCTTGACATTTCTCACGCGGTATAGTGATGAGAGACAAAACTTTTTAAACCAAATTGTGACAGGTGGTGAAACTTGGGTGTGTCATTTCACAACAGAATCGAAACAACAATCGATGGAATGGAGACACACTCATTCTCCGAAAAAAACAAATGTTCAAAGTGACAATGTCATCACAAAAAATCATGTGCACTGTCTTCTTTGATAGGAAAGGCGTTTTGCTTACTGAATTTCTTCCCAGAGGTGAAACCATTAATGCGGCACGATATTGTGAGACTTTAACAAAACTAAGGCGTGCCATTCAAAACAAACAAAGAGGAATGCTCAGTAAAGGAATTGTGTTGCTCCATGACAATGCTCGGCCCCATACTGCTGGTGTCATTCAATCGTTAATTCAACAGTTTCATTGGGAGCAGTTCGATCACCCGCCGTACAGCCCGAACTTTGCGCCGTCCGACTATCACTTGTTTCTGCACATGAAGCGCAAGCTTGGTGGCAAGCGCTTTGGATCTGACGATGACACGAAAAATGCTGTGGAGTTGTGGTTATCCAAACTGGCGGGAAGTTTCTTTGACGATGGTACACAAAAACTGGTCACTCGCTATGACAAGTGTTTGATCATTGGCGAAAACTATGTTGAAAAATAGTTTAAGACCTGTATTTTCATGTAAAAATAAAATTGGATTCGAAAAAATTGTTTTACTATTTTTTTTTTTTTTCAAAACGGTACTTAGTTTCCGAATACGCCTCGTATTCTACCTGCTACAGACTACGAATTTAGCCAGAACATTATAGCCTTATCGGAAAAGTAACGGAAATTTCGAACCAGCAGAAGCGATTCGGATAATTAAGCTACAGATAACTTAAGGCTGGATAACTGAGATTCTATTGCACTTTTTTTTAAATATATGATATGCCTCGCCTTTACATATTACACGGAAAGGGGGGGATACGCAGTGGAAGACTTTTGAAATGAAACTGGTTTGTATTCACTCCACACATGGCGAAAACCACGAAAACGCCCCAAATGCCAGTGTTCAGCGAACCTCGAACCTTGACCCTAACTGCCAGTGTTCAGCGGCTTTTACCTCTCCGCCGCTGGTGGGCTCTTTTACTGCTTTCGCACCACATTCTTTGCAAAAAACCTAAGCTTGGCTCTAAAAGAAAGTTCTCCTAAAGGATTCTGCAACGTGTTATGCTTTCAGCGATGTATCAATGAGAAAGACGATGCACATTAAAATTTTCGCCTTTTTAAGATTCAAATCAGCATCAGTCACTTTGCTTACAGGTGACACTGGGCATTTTAATGATTATGCAACTGTCCTTTGACTTCCCAGATTTTCTTTTTAACATTAAAATTCTTACCTTTGCAATATTCAAAACATTCCATTTTTTTTCCATGGATATGTATTTTGAACAATTTTTCTCCTTGAAGCCAAACTTTGAGCGCTTTTTTTCTTTCTTATTGACGATATTATCTATCGTTGCGTTAGTTAACTAAATTTCATGGATTTCACAGCAATTTTTAATAACTTAACACGAATAAATTTCTTCGGAAAAAGCACAAACATAGCATTCTGTCCACTGCTTCTTTAAAAGCGCCATTTTGCATGAAAAAATAAATTGTCAAGTAGCAGACGATAATATACACTTTCAAAAACATAGCTGCACTTAAAAAAATCTGAATGTGTACACCACATGACTTCCTTGTACGGAATATTAAACTATGCGCATTTTGCATTTCATTTGAACTTAGTGGAATGAATTAAATCCACTTAGTCGGTAGCGCATAAACCACAATAGAATAAATGCACCCTTTAAAATTCACTATATTTGTTTACCATAGCGACACTCTAGCGCTAAATCCACTTAACAGCGTTACATCTCATTCATTTTATAACTCAGAATGCACAAAAATTATGTACATGATCTGAAGAATAATCTGAATCGTTGTTACATGTTCTATTCAAATACTATGATAAATCTTAACACGATGCTTAAAAGAAATTAAACAAACAAAATAAAAAAAAAGAAGCAGTTTTTCACAGACGATTCATTATTTCTCATTCAATCAATTCAGGCCTCACTTCGCGATAAGGCAAAAATACTTAAGAACTCAAAATATCTATATTAAAAATTACGAAGTAAATCTTAAACACTTATTTCCTCGAATAAATTCCAGAATGGATTAAGCATGGTTTAATTCACAATAACAAAAGAAGGCGTTATCTTTGTTGCTGCGAAGCATAGTTTCTCTAGACTGGCAACAAATCCATCATCCTGCTAAGTTTCAAATGTAATCCAATATGGCTGCTGTATGGTAAAATTATTAGGCTTAGCCGCCCTTAAGCAACTTTTAAATTATTGATAATTCTACAAATCTTCCATGCAGATTTACTAAAGGCATAAAAACCTCAACCGGAAGATAAGAACAACATAATTCAATCATTTTTAAAGGAAAAAATGCACAGTTTATCAGCATATAAAAATTAAAAAACTGAGTTCACCGAATAGAGTAACCGAGTATGTATTTATATACTTTTGGTGCGGCCGATTGTGACTAGAATTGGAGATGCCCGTCTACATGTTATGCCAGTCGTATGTACAAAATTTCATCGTTCTGAGGCTCCTTGTTTTTGAGTTATGCGAGATACATATATGCATACGTACGAACCTAAGTACGTACAGACGCCACGAGAAAATCTCTTCAGAATTCATTTTAAATCAGTTTTATAATTTGGTAATTTTTTTGGGGGAAAAGAGTCCTTTATTCTGTCCTTACGTTCAGATATCAGGCAAAAACATCATTAAATTGCTTTCGATAAGCGGTCAAAATGGATATTTTCGTTGAAATATGATACCCGAAATTTTTCGGGATTCCAATACTTCCTTTTTACTTCATACAAGGAAGTAATAAATTTTCCAAGCAGGCGATTTTTTTATAGCAAAGTGCTCTGAAAAATATGCGAGAAGCCTCTCTATACTTTGGTGAAATACAGATACAAAAGTCCAGTATATTACATGTCACTATGCCACTAGAAAATCTTGTTAAGGAGGCATGAAAAATTGGGAAAAAAATTGTGTTTCCTACCTGACTAGATGTATCTCTCTTTAGGAAGTCTTGTGATTAAATGAACGAGAAGTTAACGCCAACTAAATGACTAAGCAGTTAGGGACGTGACGCGAAAGAGAAATATGGGACACATTTCAAACGGCTCTGAATAAATCAGCAAACCTCATACTTAATTTACCACACTCATTACTATGTGACTGTTTATATGTATTTTTAATGAGCAAAACTCTCCATAACTGAATTACCCAGAATTATGGACGACGATTCTAGCCTTTCTCGCAACGTATCTGCCCTTCAGTTTAAGCAATTCGATTCAGATCCACAGTGAAACGAGTCAATAGGGGCTTCGGGGAGCTTTTACGGTGGATCAAAGAACAATCTTATAAATAAATTATGGAGTCTGGAATCTGTATCTTTGAGGAGACTCCTTCTGGCCTGATATCTCTCGAATGGAAATTACTGTACAAGGTATTTCAAAAGGTCTCCACAATCAAATACTTTAAAGGATTGGTTTGTTATAAACCTGTCGCTCCAGTTACAGAAATGATTTAAACATGGCTTTTAGATTATAATTTTGATATAGTGATACATTTTAGTAAAAGCGTAGCAAAATAATCGCTCTTCACACTCTCCTTTTCTTTACGAAGAAACCCGAAAGATAACATATGCAATGCTCTTATCTTTTTAAGTCATTATATCAGGATTTCTGTAGATTCTAGTTGATTTCGGAAACATAACTGCGTGTGTAGAAGATACAACAAAGATTAAGAAGGTGCAAATTACTTATTACCTTTATTTGCTTATCGATTTTACATACGTTCCCGTACTTCGGGATACAAAGAACAACCACTTGTGGTCTGAACGTAAAAGAACATAAAACTACTAACTAACTAAAATTCAAATAAGAGCTAACTTTTAAATAGCTTACACATCTGATACTGGCCTTTTAACTTACTACGTTTGTAGTACGCAAACTGCGGAAAACTACAATACGTCTTTAACTTTCAAGAGGGTTAACCTCTGGCCTTAAAGGCGGACAGTAGCTGATGGCAAACTCGCGTGAAGACTCGTAGCAAGAGAGCTCTCTCCTTCCTTCTACTCTTAGCAAAAAGCCACAACTTAAACACTTGAGCGTTGGCAAGTGTAATTTACATAAACATATTCACGAGTTAATTCTGGCCGGAAGTGGAAAATAAGAGATGATAGTAAAGTTTTAGGATATTGTTCGGAGAACAGCCATGGTTGCTCCAACTTGGCTTCTTTAAGGGTATGGGCATCATTTCATCATGCCAGCGAAAGTAAATACTACAGAATAAATACTACAATAATAAATACTACAACTTAAGATCCTTACAATTCTTTCTAAGATTTTTCCCAGGTTTTGGAACGACGACTGTTGTTGTTGCAAGAGGTGAAACCCCGGCCCCCGGGACAAAAACAGTTCAGCTATTAGGCCATAACAAGGGCCAACCCATCAAAAATAACAGTATTTTGCACAACGGTTAATGAAATTGCAGGTAATAAGGGGAACAATATGTGTGCGGAGAAATACTTGAAGAACTAAATAATTTTGGCGAGAGCGTGGGCTGTATTCAATGTAGATGTGCACAAGAATGTTAGTGTAGTATATCCACAATAGTGTAGTATATCCAAAAAATATGTACATAATTTGGGAAACGAATGTACTTCCGACCCGACTGAATTCGTGAAATTAGGAATCATATGTCTTCTTTTTCTGTAGTCAATTGAAGCCGTGATTTTGAAGGGACCATCGAAAGCTCCAGCATATCGCATTTGCTTTACTTGAAATACAGGTGCTCGAGCGTTCCTTTTAGTAGTAAATATGGCCTCTGCCAAACAAAACAAACCTAAGGCTAGTTTCAAATGCATAATCATTCAATCTGCGAAAGGAAATGGAAATCGTGTTGCAGCAAGGATATTTGGTGTTGATGAAAGTTCCATACGTGAATGAAAGAAAAGTGATATCACAATAACTAATATGCCAAAGAATAAACATGTTTTGAGTGAAGGAGTAACGGAATGGCCTATCGCAGAAGAAAATGCTGCGAACTGGTTGCTAGCAAATTACCAGATATAGCATTTATATATGACTGACGATATCTAATTGCTATTATTGCTTATCCAACGAAGACTTCATCCGTGGCCGATAGATGGCGCCTCACCTGATCAACTTCTACTGAAGACTTTGCACTTTTTTATTATAAGTGCACAGGATTTTTCCATTTTTATGGAATTTAACGAACTTTTACAGGTCCTTAGGGGAATGATAAACATGTAGCGGTAAAGGCCTTCGGGTCGAACACCACTTAACGAATGATGATCTCCGATCGCGAAATGGATTTTTATAGGTGGCGCCATCTCTTGAATAGCAGTTAAAGTATCTGTGAGAACGCCACAAACCTAACGGCGCAAATCGCATCGAAATCGGACTATTAGTTCCTGAGAAAATCACATCTATTTTATTTGCAAAATGCCGATCTCCGCGCCAAACCTCGTTGCTCTACCTTATTTTTGTTCATCTCTGATTTCTGTTTCCATCGCAGTTACAAGCAACCGATTTATGTGAGTGACTTGTCTCTCGAAGGGAAAAGCCTGGGTACACGCACATCGCTCTAAGGTTATTAGAAACTTCATTTCCCAGGGGCCAATTTCTATGGAGCCCATGTAATTATATTGGACCCTAATTGGTCTAGAGCCACAAACTATATATTCAAATGATGGGGCACGAAAATGGAATCTAACGGTGCAAACCGCATCAAAGTCGGACCATTAGTTCCCGAGAAATTCGCATTTTTTGTCCGCAAAATGCAGATCTCTGAGAGAAACATCGTTTGAGCTCCATTGTTTTCTTCATCTCCAGTTTGCATCAGTTGCAGTCTGATCCTTGCAAGCGAACGGTTTATGTGAGTGGCATGTGTCCGAAGGGAAAAGCTGGGTAGAAGTGCATCGCCATAACTTTATCAGAAACTTCATTTGCCAGAGGTATTTCCAACGGGCCCATGCACGCAACTTCGCCCTAATTGACCAGAGACATAAACGTTTTAGTAAAAAATGATGGTGCACGAAAATAGAATCTAACGGTGCAAACCGCATTAAAACCGAACCACCCATTCCCGAGAAAATCGCAATAATGCACTTCTTCGCGAGAAACGTCGTTTACGCTACTTTTGTTTTCCTTTCTCTCCTATTCCTGTTTTTATTACAGCTACAAGCAAATGGTTGATATGAGTGACATGTCTCCCGAAGGGCAAAGCCTGAGTGGAAGGTCATCGCTTTAACTTTATTAGAAACCTCCTTTCCCAGGGACCAAAGTCCATGGAGTCCCATATATGCAACTTGGGCCCTATTCGGTCTAGAGACATAAACTTTATATTAAAATGCTGGGCCACGAAAATGAAATCTACCTTCGAAAACCCCTTCGAAATGGGACCTTTCGTTCCCGAGGAAATCGCAATTAGTCTGCAAAATTCAGATCTTCGCGAGAAAGGACATTTACGCTAATTATTATTATTCCTCTCTAGTTTCGGTTTCTATCGCAGCTACAAGCGAACGCTTCATGTGAGTGACATTCTCCCGAAGGTGAAAGCCTGGGAAGAAGCTCATCGCTCTAACTTTATTAGAAACTTCATTTCCAGGGCCCATTTTTTTCAACAGGGAACAAGTTTCCGCCCGTTAGCCAATCGGTATTGCGCATAGTTCATCGCTCAACTTTTAGAACTGTGTTTCTAAACTCAAATTCCAAATTTTCCTATTTCAAGCGGAAATCTTGAATGAAATTCATTAATTTAAGTTTTATATTTTATTAAATTTTATACGTTTTTCTGGAACTTTTTCAAGCCAATTTTTCATGTTTTTAATAACTTTCCAAGTTTCTGCATATTCTACAACATCATTTCTCACATAGATTCGACCTCAAAATTTTCAAGTTTTACTTACCGATACTTGCATTATTTTATTTATCTTTATTAATCATTTTCTCCAATTATTTTTAGCATTCACTTCATCATTTTCTATTGATATGCCATTGAACTCTGCAAGCCTTCGTCGACTTTCGCCACTTACTTCAGCGATCTTAGTTTCCATGTCCTCCAATAGATGGCGCCAGGAGCTTCCAGTTCTTCACCAGCTCGACTGCTTCCTTGACCTGTTTCCATCTAAAATTCGCTATAAATTTTAGTTTCTTCAAATAAAATTTTACTTTTATGTGGCTTATTTTATGCTTTTTTTAAAATCTCACCGCAACTGGCCTTAGAGCCATTTAAAAGAAAGGTAAATGCTGCATTCAGCTGAACGCCTTATGAACCACCATGAATTTAAGATTTAAGAAGAACAAGTTTTAAATGCTGTTATAAGCAAGAATTTTGAGTTTGCGAGAAAGTATATTGTAAAAATCTTTTAGTTGGAAAGACCTTGAATTTACGATGAAAATTATTGTAAACTAGAACTCAAAGTTAAATTGTGTAACCAATCTTTTACCATAAACTCTGCAGCTAATTTAGACTGTTGGACTAATTGTAACAACGAGGGTGCCCTCTGATGAGTAGCCAGAGAAATACTCCAATAAAAGCCAAGTGATGCACCTGATAGGTTGTACCAGACTCTTTCTCTGTAATATTCTTAAGTTAAATGTAATGTCCGTGTATAACTTAAACCTGTTAATAAATTACTGTTACACTATAAAGGACCCCATCCAAAACGACCACCCTCTCCACCCCTCCCCATAATTGTAGGAAAAGATTGTAAACTGTAGCAAATGTGTACACTATGAGGTAAAATTAATTTTAAATTTTATATGTTAAATGTGTAAAAATGTTTGTTTGCGTCGAAATTAAAATTTTACGTGATGATTGTAAAAGTGCTTTCAAGTTTAAACGTTGCTTAAATTCAAGACGTGAAAACTTTGTTTAAATGAACAATTGGAGAGAAAGTATAGAATGAATATCTGTTTAAGTTAGGCTTTCCAGCCACACAAAAGTTTAAATTTTTCCGCGATTGTAGCAAACTAGGTGTGGTATTATGGTGTTAGTTGAAGTCTTAAGTGTCTAAATTTTATTTTTGTTAGCCAGATGGTTAGTTAGCAGTGTTGTTCGTGTTAAGACAACACTGATTCGCTCATTTCATAACAGAACAAATTTCTGGAGAGCGTGGGGGAAGATGAATTAAAATGTGAGTGAATGAAATCTGTTTCAGGGACAAATAAATGTAATAAAATGTAAATTGCAGGGAATTTTTGAAAAAAAATTCCCAGTACTAATCCTTCTTCCTTCCAGATATTTTGGAAGGGCCAGACTTTGTATGATGATGTTCTTAAGATCCGGAAGATGTATATAATAAAAGCCAAGAAAGATGTTTTGTAAAAAAATGTTATCTATCTTAGTTTTAACTTATGTTAAGATCATTTGTAAAGTTGCCCCTAAAAGAAGGTGAAACTTTGATTTCAACAGTGAGCCTGATTTAAGAAATCGAGTGTGTTAGAGGTTAAACTTACAGTTGTTAGAAGACTGTGAGAGTTTTCAATTCTAGAACTGAAAACTCTCAGCAAGGTCCTTGTGAGACCTTTTTCTTCGTGTACTGAAATTCTGGTGGGGAAAAATTTAATTTATATTTTAATTTTATAACAGTTATTTGAAGTTTTCCTATCTCTTTTAGCTTCAGATTACCATTCATTACCAGAATAAGTTTTTATAATCACGTTAAATGCAAATGATAAGTAGAAATGGTCAAGTTCCACTGACTTCGCCAGGGAGAGTTGAGGATTCCTGAATAGCGCGCGTTTGCCTTTTGGCTACGTCTCTCTGTTACTACGCTCGACTGTATTACGTGCCTTTTGATAGTTTCGCTGTCTAATTTAATATTACGGCCCAACTTCTTTAGAATTGTGTTAGCTTTGGCTAAATACCTTTAGTTAGACATTAGTTAGTTCTTATTTCTTACATTTTGAGTTTAAGTCCAAGTGGAGGCTTTGCTGTAAGCCCGAAAAAAGGGTCGACTTAAATCTTATTTCGAGTGAATAAAGGGTAGTTAACCCTTTCTTGAGTTTACGATCTTTGTCCTTTGAGCTAAGTCATGCTTAAAAGTTCACTAGGTTCCTGGATCCTATATAACAATGACAGACAATAAACTAAGGAAATTATGCAGAAAATTAAACTGGGGTAACAACTGACTGATATGTTGAAACAATTTTAAAGTAACAAAAGCTTGAAAACTTCAACACTTTTGGTAGTTCCCAAAATTTCTAGTAGTTTTTGTTTATCAAATCATGTTTCTCTTTATCTGGAATTATTAAAACGTTATTTCAACGACACTAGGTAGATTACCCTGTATGGATGATGAAATAAAGTGATACCGAAGGACAAGAAATGATTGCATTTTCAATAACATGTCCTAAATAGCTTCATTATTTACTAATAAGTAAAATTTTCGCAATCGGCTTTAAGAATCATCGTGTTTCTTCCCATACTCCCCCTTCACAGTTCTTTGGGGTCAAGCGCTGATAATTTAAATGAATAATTGCGTTATTTTGACCTTCTTCAACGCGTTCAAAGAAAGAGATCCTGTAAATTTTAAATGGATTCGTCCCCGTAGTGATTATTTTTCTCTTACTAACAAAGACAAACCATCGCAAACTAGTTTTTGAACTTTTTGTCAGCCTAATAAAAAACGGAACTATCATAGCTACGCAAACACAAACTGACATTCAGTCTACGATTTTCCTGAATTAGCTCACATCCACCTTCTCTAATTATTTAAAAATGGCCGAAGGAGTAGCGGAGACAGAATAAGAGCACGCGAGACTCAATTTACAGAAAAACAGAAATAAATATGCCTTATTAGATGATGCAATGCTAATATACATTGCTGGCCACCGTAAATGTAACACCCTGAAGGAAGCATGCAAATAACATGAAATTTGCAACACGCATTAGCGGAGATGAGATATGCAAATGATTAGAATTTCATAGCAGACGCACATCACGCGTGCCTATGGCGCGACTTCAAAGCGCTATTTTAACGCTTGGAGTTTTCGACGATTTCAAGTTCGGCAAATGTGATTTTCTTGCGATTTTTTTTAAAAAAAACGATCCATTATGCCTCGTAGTAAACAGCGATCATCGTTTGATCAAGTATCCGAGTTCGACAGAGGAAGGATAGTGGCCTACCGAGAGTGTGAATTATCTTTCAGGGAAATCGGTAGTCGTGTTAGACGAAACCAAACAACTGTAATGCGGATATGTGACCGTTAGACGCAGAAGGGTACGACGGACTTACGTGTTCGATTGCATCCACCTCAGCGCACCACTTCACGTGATGACATCAACATTGTCCACATGGCAATGACGGATCGCTCAGTCCCATCACGAACCATAGTACAGCACATTCAGTCTGTAACGCATCACCCAGTGTC
Organism: Stegodyphus mimosarum; assembly: GCA_000611955.2. Lineage (NCBI taxonomy): Eukaryota > Metazoa > Arthropoda > Arachnida > Araneae > Eresidae > Stegodyphus > Stegodyphus mimosarum. The sequence goes on along the minus strand of KK114205.1, from coordinate 474,186 downwards.
TGCGCATACCATTCGACGCCGTTTACAGCAGAGGGGTCTGTCCGCAAGATGTCCATTGCTTCGTCTACCCTTGACGCAGAACCACAGACGTCTGCGCCGCCAATGGTGTGATAAAAGAAGTATGTGGACGGCAGAATGGAATGAAATGGTCTTTACTGACGAGTCACGCTTCTGTCTGCAACACCACGATGGTCGGATTCGAGTCTGGAAACACCGTGGAGAGAGAACGCTGAACATCTGCGTTATGCACCGCCACACTGGTCCTGCACTGGGTTTTATGGTATGGGGCGGTATTGGATATCACTCTCGCAGTCCTCTAGTACGCATTGCCGGTACTTTAAACAGCCAGCGCTACATCTCCGAGGTGTTGAAGCCAGTTGTCCTTCCTTACCTTCAGGGCTTTCCCACAGCCATATTTCAACAGGAAAATGTGCGACCACATGTGGCACGCATTGTCCAAGGGTTCTTCGTCAATCGCCAGATTGAATTGCTTCCCTGGCGGCTCGCTCTCCGGATCTTTCGCCGATGGAAAACATGTGGTCCATAGTTGCTGAACGATTGACCCAAATTACATCCCAAACTGCCACACCAGATCAACTTTGGCAACGTGGGGAAGCTTCTTAGCCTGCTGTACCCAAGATCACATCCAAAGTCTCTTTTAATCAATGCCGAAGCGTGTGGCAGCGATGATCTCCAACAATGCCGACTAATCTGGCTGCTGATTCTGATTGTAACGAGATTCTTCTTCCATATGTGCGTCTTTTTAGAGGCGCTATGGGTCCGCAGTTCCTTTTCATGGACAACAATGCACCATGTCATCGCACAGTAGCTGCCGAACAGCTCTTAGACAGTGAGGATATTGAACGTATGGATTGGCCGGCACGATCTCCTATCTCAATCCCGTCGAACATGTATGGGATTTTCTAGGCAGACGCTTGGCAGCTCGTACCTTACCACCAGTAACGATTCCAGAGCTTCGATTGGCGCTGCAAGACGAATGGGTAGCAATGCAACAACAACTCATTGACACCCTCATTCTCAGCATGGGCAGACGCTGTGAAACCTGCCTAGCAGTCAGGGGAGATCATATCCCCTATTAAAGACCGGATGTTTCTTGCTGGACACCCATCACAGGGATGTTTCGTTCAGTCGCATTCGGCCTTCAGTCGCATTGCGCTCCATGCTACTTTTTCAATAAAGCTTCTTTTTATCCCTCTGATTTCTCTTTTAGTAAGTGTTGCTTACGTTACTCATGTCCTTACGTATTGGGGATCTTACGGTATTAAATGTGTTGATTTGGAAAGCTTTTGTACAAAGTTATATTGAAAAAACCGTCTCGTCCTTAATTTTTGCACACCAGTGTAACCTAATAACTCTACGAGCTTCTTTTAAGGCACTTAACTTATATTAAAATCCGTACATCTATGAAAATATTTGTATTAAAATAAACACGTATATGGAAAAGTGATTCTAAATGAATCTGAAGTACTTTTCTTCCTCAGGTAACAAACTAAATTTTCATGCAAAAAATATCCCACCTCATTTAATTCATATATTCTTATTCCGAAGGTGTAGAACTGATCTTAATATGCTGCAAAATAAAAATTTTAGTTGTTTGGAATGATGTAATTTAGTCTCTTAAGTTACGATTCATGGACACTACATGAACTTAAGTTACGATATATATGCTTTATGTTACGGTACACGAAAAAAACTACATGAAATGAAAATTACTTTTATTTGTATGACGTAACTGAAACGCCGACAGTCAGGTTGCTTTCTCTCGTAATCGAAATGATGAAAAGCATGTGATATCGGCCTGCATTTTCACTATGACTTAATATTGAACTTTGTTAGCCCAGAACTGCTATTAATAGCGAAACGGCATTACCACTTTAAATGTCAGAATCGCTTTTGAGATTGTTGCCACCAAATATTATCGTTCCCTACATTATATTTAAATAAACTAAATAATTAAGAATCTACATGAATGCATCTATGTTTCTCGCACTGTCAAAAAACAATGGTACCTAGAGTCATCAAATTCTGAATAACATAAACCTCCACCCGAACATGGGCACCTAGAAGCCCGAATTTGGAATTTATTTTATTGTCTATTTCATATTTGTAAAAATTTGACGAATTTCTGTTTAAAAAAACTCAACAGTTTCAGCAAAGGGAGCGGTGGCAACACTGTAAGGAATAAAGCAATTTTATCTCCAGCGCGCGATGCTGTCTATCAGGAATTCTGGGAGTATACTGTTTTTAGAATTTTTTAGCCCAATGTGGGGTTAACGCAAATGCTCTCGAAACGTGTATGTGTCTGTAAATTTTGGGGGGGGGGGATAAATCAGAAGTAAAAAATCTGAAAGGTTTCAGATTTTAAATTACGTCCAAAGGGGCGTTTTTTTAACGTTTTGTGTGTTACCTTTATTTATTAAATATCATACTTACGTACTTAAACCATAAAATTCAATTCAACAGCAATATTGTAAAATAATTTAAAATGGGCATATCTTTAGAATTTCCGATACACAGTTCCGCGCGCTGGATATAAAAATGTTTTTTCTTTTGCCGTAGAGTGTTGCTATTGCTCGCATTTAAATCGTTGAGCTTGTTCATCAAAAATTCGTTTAAGTTTTATAAAATATGAAATAGATAATAAAACAAATTCCAAATTTGGACTCCCAGATGCGCATATTCGGGTGGAAACGTAGGTTATTCAAAATTGGATGGCTTTAGATACAGTTGTTTTATCACATTTGGAGAAATAAACATACATTTATGCAGATTCTTTATTATTTAATTTCTTTATATATAACACAGGACTCTAATACTTGGTGGCAACAATTTGAAAAGCGATACAGCCGTCTATAGTGATTCAACGCAAAATCGCAAAATGAAAACAATAGTCCTTCAGGGACAAAGCCCCTTTGGACTTAAAAAAAAAACGCCTGTTTGGGCTTAGTATAAAATCCGAAATCTTTCAGATTTTTTTTTTAATTTTTCTTCTTTTTTTATTAACGTTAATAGCGGGAAGGAAGAATAAGTTCTTAAAAGTGCAATTATGTGTTAATACACACATTTATCGAGTTATGTATAGATACCCATTTTAAACCATTTTCGTATCTCTTCCAACACACAAATAGCTAGTATAACGATTGCTCTGCGCTTAACCTAAAAAACTGTTTTCGCTGCAGTTCCTAAAGAGAGCCAGTGTCACATATAAAGAAAAAACCTTCGAAACAACAAGGATGTTAAAAACCTTCCTCTTGCCGCTTCTTACGCGCATGGTTGAATACCACTTCGATATACTTCGATCACTGTAACGGGGGAATTAAAGGCTGCTGTCTGCAGAAACTTTGCAACCTGGAAATAGTAGACACGTATATTCGTTTTCCTTTGTTTTAGCATTTTGTTCTAGAACAGACAAAATCTTATTATCTGTTATTTAACCCTTACACCGTCAAAAAGGCAGCGGCTTTGACGATATATAGCCAGAGAGCTCGTCAGAGAACAAATTAGGCGTTGTTTGGAAAATAAAGACAGAAATACAAGTCATATCTATTAAAATTTGGAAATTTCTTTCTATTGATAAGATCCACAAATTTCCCTGATAATGATACAGTTTCGGTAAAGGGGCTCGTGTGATCGTCTGATACATTCCTAAGTTATTAAGAGACATAAAAAAGGAGAGCGAAGGCTCCCGTATTTTTCTTTGAATGCGAGGATTTATCTATTTATTTTTTAACTATAATTAATTTTAAGTTACTTTTCTGTCACTCTCTTTTCACCCACCCCTTTCATGCCAGAATGTAAACGAGATAGCGAGCGTTTATTCAGATTGAAGGAGAAAGAAGTGAAATTTTAGAGCGTGTTCTGCCTACTTGAGGCGACGTTGTACCGGGACTTATTAGCGATTTGATTCTGTGGCATTGAGTGCTTCTAGCCATTAGGCTTGTCTCGCCGGTTTCCTACAAACCAGAGCCTTTTCCGAGCGTTACTTTATCATTTGAGCCGTTAGGCTAATCTCTTACATTTGATTTAGTTCAACATTACATATTTAAGTTATGACAGAAGTGTTGGCTTGTGTAAACTAAAGTTCGGTTATTGCTACTTCTTTGTGTTCAAATAAAGGGGTCTTATACACCTTTCTTCTGACTGTTTCTGTAATCACGAGATTCGAAGATAATTCTTCTATAGTCTTTTTTTAAATTCGGTGATGCATGCCTCCTCAAAACATCAGGTGCTATAGAGGAAATGAAATGTGAAAACATTATTCACGTTTCTTCCTTGCTGACTATCTCTTTGAATTATTTTCCCATTTATAAAAGATACATTGCTCTTTTCATACAGCTGAAAGATCGAACGAAAGATCAATTAAGCATCGAAAGATCAGATTAAAGATCGAAGTTGTAATTCAAAAAGGGAAAATATCATATCTTTCGCATTTTATAACACCTACGCTATTAAACTTATTCTTAAACACATACTCTTAAATATACTTTTTTTTTTTTTATATTTGGCTTAACAAAAACTTGGCTTAAAGCAAACTTTGTAATTTAGAAATTAACGTGATTAATAAATTCTTCAAATTTCTTTTTTATTTATTTAATTTAACAACTTTTTTTTAATTTTGAAATATGAATAACATTTTTTTTAAACTATCCCAAATGATTTTAAAATGACTAATTGTGAAATGAAGTCTTTTGTTAAAGATAAACGAGAAAACAAATCTACATAAATAAAATAAAAATCTTAGATATAAACGAATTAAAGAACTTATTGTAAAATTACCTGTAAGGTTCTTCTGTTTGACACTGTAAATATTTCTGAAGAAAATAGTTCGAAAGCATGTAAATTTTATCGGTAATAATTTCTAATTAATTTCTGGTTTATCGGTAATAATTTCTAATTAAAATTTTTAAAAAATCTGATGTGGACACCGAATGACTTCCTTGTACGACCAATTAAATTGTACGCTATATTTGCTGCATTTCTTTTAAACTTATTTCCTCGAATTTTATTAGAGACATATTTCTCATTCATTTCACTTCGCGACGAGACAAAAATACATAAAAAACTCAAAACATTTTCATTAAAAATTGTAAAATGCAGAAAAACATAAAACAGCAAATACAAACAGTTAAAAAAATATTTTTTACAATTGAAATTAGAGTTTCTATGCAAAAACAACAATATCGCTAGCTGGAAAGAAGATTAGATTTTTCGGTGCACAGAACTGAAAGTTTACTTTTGGTCACACTCGGCAAAAAGACACGGAAGTTGCTGCAGAAACTGACTTAATTCAATTCTACTCAAAGCTTCAAATGTAAACAAACGGCGGCTTCGTTAGGCTTAGTAGCACGTAAAGAGCTTTTAAATTGTTCATAATTCTACAACTGTTGCATAAAAACCTTAACCGGAACATAAAAACAATATAATTCAATCACTTTTAAAGTAAAAAATGCACGATTTAGGAACATTTATGGGAAAACAAACTGAGCTCACCAATCCAGGTAACAGAGTGTGTATATATAACGATGTGTCAGTACCATGTTTCCAAACTTCTGGGAGGGTTGGGTGTACTGGAATGCGACTTGGAATCGTATAGCAACGCAAGGTCAGAAAAGCTTTTCTGACACGGTAGATGGCGTTGCGCAAAAGTGCTGAGAGTTCTTGTAGATAATCCTCATTTCGTACTAGGACGCAAATTACCAGATGAATAATTATACCAATGAGCAGTTAGTTGATACGGCATATGGGGCTGGAGATTAGGATTTATACAAAAACCGGTTTTCGAATTTTTGTGAAAAAAAACAATATAATAGGGGAAAATATTTTGTTTAATTTATATAAAATAACAAAAAACAAAATCAATATCAAAGTCAAAACATACAAAAAAAAATTAAGGATTACATATATACATTACTTACACAAAATAAAGGAAACTCAAAGATTTCAAATAATATTTGTATTATTTTCATTAATTTTAATTTCTCCTAAGAAAATAGGATTTTAGAAAACATAAAAAATCCACTAAACGGTGGCCAAGTCTCATTCGTATTTCAGACATAATATTGCCTGAAATGGAAAATACTCGTTCATTAGCTACTGAGCTTGGTTTTACAGTTTTCAAGGCATCAAATAACAAATCTAAGTCGTTTGTACTTTTATTCGTTGTCTCAAATAATGAAAATTCATCTTTCAGTGTTGTTGGATTTATAAGTTTTTCTTCAGGGCCTTTTAGAAACTTATGAATTGCACGGCCTTTTTTAAAAAAGCATTACTTTGATGAGTAGTTTCTTCTATTTGCTCTTCACCAGAATTGATTTCCACATACGAATTTGGAAATATTCTAGACAATATCTTTCCATGTAACTTAATAATTTCGGTTTTTGAAGCTAAAGAAAATACACCAGATTTCTCCGCTGAACTAAAAATGTTTTGAAGATTTTGCAAATACAGCAAAACAGTTACGAATTCAACTTGTCTTCTCTCTTGAATTCGTTCTTCTAAAGCATACAATTATTTCAAACTTTCTTCAGTATTTAAATTTTTTAGTTCATTTAACAGAAATTCAAATATACCTTCACTTGTCATTGAATTCACAATTGGCATCTTGTCGCCCTGCGCCGTCAGCTGAATCGCTCCCAAGGTTTTATGAAGTTCTAAAAGTTTAGAATATTAAGCTTCATTCCACAAAGAACCAATATCATTCAATGCTAAAACAACATATTCTTCTACTGCCAGAAATCTTCCAATCATGTCATCCATAATATTCCACCTTGCTTTGCAGTCAAGAATTAAATTTAATTCCTTTCCTTTTTCTATATAATTTTGAAGAATGGGGTTTCTTACTGGAGATTTTCTAATTTTTGAAACTGATTGTTTGTAATTGTCAGACAAAATAGGAATACAATGTTCTCAGTTATAAACATAATAGAATCTTCATAATCGTTATACTCGTATTCATCTTCCGATTTCTCACTTGAAACACTTATTTCGGCTTCAGCCATTTCTCTATGTTTATATAACATATCAGTAACTGTTAAGTGGACGTTGTATGAATATCATAGTTGATTAATTAGATGATAATTTGCCAAATTTTTTCATAACAGCAGCACCATCATTTGTTACTGCAACTATGCCAATTTCTAGGTTCAAGTTGAAATTTTGTAGCCTTTCAGCCTTCTAATGTTCTCTGAGCATCACAGGAACCAGTTATTAGAGCTAATCCCAAATTGAAATCTTCTGACAAGTGGTGTATATTAATATTTAAATCTCTATATCTTTTGCTAGTTCACTCGTCTAAAGTTACAGAGAATTTTTTCCCATTCTTTTTTATTGAATCTAATTCAATATTTTCACCTTTAACATTGTCATTAAACACATGAATGAAATCCATTAGAGTTGTTTCTTGGTAATGAATATACACTCATGGACAAAACAATTATCGCACCAAGAAGGAGTCGTCAAAATGAAACGAAATTTTACATACGTAATGACTACTTTGATATAAGAGAAAGATAAGAAAATCAAAGAAAAAGGATAATTTATCTCAGAGGAAAAGGCAAAAGAACGGAGGAGTTAATACTCCGTTGGACCCCCTCTAGCGCGAATGCACGATGCGATACGATCGGGCAGTTCTGTATGATGTCTTGAGACATTTCGTTCCATATTTGCTGTAACCTTGCCTCTAGTTCGTTCAAACTCGTGAGATGCGCGACTCGTCGTCCAAATGACCCCATATATGCTCGATTAAAGACAAATCTGGGGATCGGGCAGGCCAAGGAAGGGTAGTAACAGTGAGAAGACAGTCTTGTGACACCCTTGCCGTATGAGGCCGAGCATTGTCTTGTTGAAAAATGGCTCCTGGGAGCCGTTGCATGAGTGGCAATACATGTGGTTGTAGGATTTCATGAACATATCGCTGGGCTGTCATGGCACCGAATGACTGTGTATTGTAAGCAGTGGCATCCCATACCATCACACCAGCTGTGGGAGCGATGTGTCGTTGTACAGCAAAGGCAGGATTGAGGCGTTCACCACAGGCTCTCCACACACGAACATGACTGTCATCACTGCCGAGATTGAATCTGGATTCGTCGTTAAAGACGACCTGGTTCCATTCCGCTGCAGTCCAGTTTCCTCGTGCTCGACATCACTCCAAACGAAGGCGTCGATGGGTAGGCATCAAGGGCAGCACACGTAATGGACGCCGCGATACCAACTGTCCTTCAGCCAGGCGCCTTCGTATGTTTGGAGAAGACACAGGGGCCCTAGTGAAGGTGCTACCTGTGCCTGGATGTCATCCGATGAAGCAGTTGGCTGTACGCGTGCATTTCTTACGATAAGGCGGTCTTCTCGGCGACTTGTCTGTCGAGGGCGTCCTGAGCCTGGTCTTCGTGTACATGACATCTCTCGGGTCCACATGTCCCAACACCCCCTCACAACACAATCAGAGCGGCCTAATTGACGAGCTACTCGCCTAGTTGACCACCCAGCTTCCATCATCCCGACGATTCTCCCCCTCTCAAACTGCGACGACTGCTCATATTGTCTTCGCACACGGCGTAATGGCATGTTTACCTCAACTCTTCTTTTGATTCAGCACACTCAAACAAGCTTTGGTTACCTGTTTTATACTCCACAGAGTACGACGTTCAACGCCCTCTACCGCCTATACGTAATGCGCAATCACGCTGCATTTCTAATCATTTGCATATCTCCCCGACATGTACCTTCATTGCATGTTTCGGTACGATCCCGCAATTATTTCTTGGTGCGCTAATTTTTTTTTGTTTATGAGCGTACTTGTTGTCGATGAGACTCGTATGAATGAACTATCTGTAATGCTATAATAGAAATCTATCCACAACTGAAAGTTTTGATAAGATTTCTCCTAAACTACTCCTTTTCACTTTCA
>KK114205.1:449492-465243 GCA_000611955.2 Stegodyphus mimosarum | reverse complement strand
TTTTTTTTTTTTTTTTTTTTTTTTGAAGAGGAGGAATATCCAGGCGTTTCTTCTTCGCCGATCACTTCTGATTTCCCTCTCATAATTATTTTTTGCTCTGCTTTCAGATGATTATGTAGTTTGCTCGTAGATGATCCTTTGCAGCTCAATATTTTATTACAATGATTGCAGATTGCCTTTTCTATTCTTAAATTTTTTAAACTATCCCAAACTTCCGACGTATTCCTTTTTATCTAAAAATGAAATTAAAAGTTATCGGATAAATATTTTTGAAATTGATTTTATTATTTTAACTATTAAACTAATTTAAAGAAATCTAATCTGCACATTTTTTTAGAATTTTCAAAAATCGCACATCTTCTTAATCTATTCCAAAGCTTGACAAAGACATAACTTATGTCAAAACGTTGCGAAAGTAAATATGGATTATTTTAACACTGTATTTTATTTAAAATCCCATTAGACAGAAGACAGAACTTGTTATTTTACATTAATTTTTGAGAAAACAAATTTATATAACAAAATTAAAGTTTTAAAACGTAAAATAGAAAATACAAACATAGAAATCCGAAACATACTTACGTTATTTTTACCAAATTATAAGAACTATATACTTTTGTTTCCAGTTTTCACTTTGCAATATTAAGCGAAACGGTCGTGACTCCTGACGGATAGCAAATATATCCCAACATAAAATAAATCGGTTAAGCACGTCTTTTCCACGTGCAAAGGCGCAGTGCACGAACACTGGCCAATGTTGAAAAAATGTATATGCTGCCAGCTGTATAGAATGAATAACAAATCAAATATGCTTAATTAATTTTTACATAATAATATCAGTTCTTTACACCGGTTTTCAAATGTGACAAATTTACTTTAAAAACCGGTTTTGAAAAGCCGTCAAACCCTACTGTCTGCAGCATGATATCCCTGCTGAAAAGCCTCTGGGTCAAAGAACGTCTATGTAAAGAAGGAAAGGCTCCATAGACGTAATGTAAACCAGTTTGTCTTCTACGCCGCTAGAAAAAAAAAGGGAACATTCGTCAAGGGATTTGGCGACGGAACCTGTTAGCGAAAATTTCCCCTCTGTGATGTACCGGACTTGGCCGAGATTTTCCTCCACCGCCACGTGTATAGGAAATTGAGGGATAAGGGTTAAGATGAATCGTTCTTTGACCTGGGAAACGATGAAATATTAGGTGAAGTTTCACTTTCACTGCCTGTTGAACTTGCATTATACATATCGCAGTTTGATGTCTGAGTTTCTATCCGTCAATATGGAGAGGAAAAAAACCACATTTTGTGTGTGAAAGAGTGTGCAAAATTGAAATATTTCGAAAAATACCTGCTAAGTGAATTCCTACATGGTTAGAATCATTAGACACATCATTCCCCAATGACAGCCTTTTCAAAATTGATGTCTAATGTTCTAGAATTAAATTTCATCTAACTTAAAACATGTTAAATGGAGAGCCTTTTGATCTACATGATAGATCGCTACCTGTATTGAGTACATGCATTAATCCTACCTTATAATTAAATATATCTGTGAATTCCCCTATGATTTTTCTTTTCTCCATCTAGGAGATAAAAGTTCATTGCCCTTAATCCTTAATCTTATTAATTATTATGTTTTCTTTAAATGCTAATGGGGATTTAAACTTCTGCAAGAATTTTACTCTCAAAACCACACATCTATAACCCTTTAACAAAAATTACATTTTCCGAGACTCGTTTAATGTCATGCTTTCTAGTACTGTACTTTGTCATCCCATTTAACTGTACCTTCAGATATGCAATTTCACATTTTTCACCTCAATAATCTATAGCAAGATTTGAGAGGGTTTTCACCTCTATTGGGACATTTAACTTCTCACTTTTATGTCCCTCTTTTCTTCACACGTTATATCAACCCAACTATGAGCTTTGATGTTTCAGTTTTGCTCACTTGAATACCACACTCATGCTACCACATTTGCCACTACCCATTACAAAGGATAGATATCAATAATAACTACAGAAAATCCATACAATTAGCATTTGAAAATTTCATGCAATAAGAAATCACTGTAATTCAACTGCTAAATTTTTACCAGATAACATACCAGTACAGTTAGAATAATCATAAAAGCATTATGTTTGTTTTAGACAGGTTTTAGCTGCAATTATAATGGTTGATTGTTATACTTATTGTTATATTTTGCACTAATAGCTGCTCACAGCCATTAAAAAATTATATTTTTATTGTAAATGACCTCAATTTTTTTGACGTTCATAGCTTCCCTTTTTTCCCCCAAATAATGCATAGTTCAAACAGAAATTCCAAGCAGTTGACAATTAATACACTTTGCTGAGTTTGTTGCTTCATAAAGTCGTCCTTAAGTTACACAGTTCAAGTCATAAAAACTGAAAATAAATATTTCATATGCACAAAAAGTTAACTAAATTTAGTACTGAATTAGTCAGTTTGCAGAATTCTATAAGGCATTCCTAAATACTGATTTACAAACCATATTGTAATGGTACCCAACACATTTTAAATTGGCCTTCATTAATCACAGCCACTACTGTCCTACATCAATCCATGCATGTCTTTGTTAAATCTGACACTTTAGTAATTCCATGATAAGGAGATAAAATAATTTCTAAGACTTTAACAGAATGCAGATATGCTTTGTGCAGTCTATCTTGGAAGAATGCTTTATAGATTAATGATGAAATATAAGTAAAATATTTTTATGCGGAGAAGGGTTGAATTATGCAATAATTTTTTTTTAAATCTTATAGTAATAAAATTTAAAAAATTAAGAATAGTTCTTTGCAGTTGTCATTTCAGAAAAATTCTTTAAACTGATTTTACAGTAAAATGCCAATTTAAAACTTCTAATAAAATGTACACAGCAATTAAAGTACCTTAACCCTTTGACCACAAATTTAAAAAAAAAAAACAAAAAAAGTTTTCTGACCAAATGAACAAAATATGTTATTAATAAGGTAAATTTAGCTTTTTTTTTTTTTTTTAAAGAAACAATTCTCAAGCCAAAGGCTAGGACACACATGCCCCAGCTGTATTTAATAGTAAGATACATATGTCCCACACGTAGCGATCGATTTACTATAAGCACACCTATTATTATGAAAAACTCTATTATATGAAATAGATTTTACATTGTATGGTACAGGATAAAGCATTCTTTGCATAACCCAACATTAACCCATTGGGCAACACATATTTGTTCTTTTCTCTATGCTCATTTGTGTATTACGAGCACAGCGGCATCTTGATTTTCCTACTATTGGAAGATGATTCGCAACATTCAGGAGATTTTAAGTACTTTTTAAACTTTTAGTGGGACATATATGTCCCATTAGTAGCCAAAGGGTTAAAGAAATAAATCTCTACTCAGAAACAATATGCTTTTGAAATTCTAAATATATAACATATATTATAAATATGGTGAATAGAATAGTTTTTAGTCAAAGAATTAATAATTGCCATTCACATTGAAATTAAATTAGATTTTTAGCATAGTAAAAATCCCAAAATTGAAACAGCAACTAAAACTACTCAGAAAAAGTTCAATGTTTATTTTTATATAGTTACTGCTTATACAAATGCACATGAAGCATCAATAACATTTTGAAGTAATTTATTTTTATATGTAGTATCTTTTTTTGCATAGAAAGTTGAGAAATTTGAATACAAAACATTCTGCTTTACATTAAAAACAGATATATACATTTTATATACAAAAGAAACACAATGAAATGTTTATCTACATTTATACAAAAAATATGTATTAGTTTCAGATCAGCCTTGGACATTAAATTTATTTTTGCCACCTGCTTAAAATGGATGCCATTATCTTGAATGCATTCAAATGAGATCTGTATCAACAGCAGTATGACAGAAAATTATTATTAAAATTCCTACCAAGAGCTAAATAGCAATATAGAATTTGACCTACTTACTACATACTTGCAAATTCTAATTAATTTTCTTTTCCCATTCTTAAGCTAACATTAGTTATCACAGTTTTTGTGATATCAAATAACACATTTTACTAGTTTCAGGAGAAACTAATAAGACTATTCAGTACTTTATAAAATTTTTGCAAAGTGTTAATTTTCTACCCGGGACAGCAATACATTTAAATTTTTAGAAAAGCACAGCATTTTTATGCTTTATCAACATAAAAACATAACACAGCTTCATAAAAAGCCTTAAATATTTATGAATCCTTTTTAATTTGCCCAACCCCCCTAACACTTCCATAAAATACGGATTAAATGTTGGCCAACCCAATCAGGCAGAACAGCCGTATCACTGGTGGTCCCAATTGTCAGAGGAGAGGGGGGGGAATATTGCCACTTTGATTCAAATCAGTATAAATGTTTTAATGAATTATGAGTGAAATGAGTTTTGCATTTTAAATTTGTACACATTTTCTTTGGCATTAACGTTAGAAATTTAATGCCCAAGTTCTATTTTTCCCCATACAATGCATGTATTTCTCAAGTATAATAATTAAAGAAATAAAATAAAGAAAATATAGTCATATAATACATTAAGTTCCTACTTTTATAAACTTTACCTCTGTATCGCAAAGCATACCCATAAAAAATGCAACAAATTAAACACAAATATATTATGAAGAGCAATGTAAAACATATATCATTATTTATCTTAAGATGTATTTATGCAAAAATGATTAAACTTACACAATACATAAAGTATTACGATTAAAATGATACTTAAAATTTAAAAGTGTAATGGTTGAAAACATACTCGAAGGATATAATAAGTCCAGTTTTACACTGTGTTCAAAATTAAGAGAGAATAATCACATTTCCTTCAAATGAATACAGAGATGGCAATTCCTACCATACAATAATGAAAATAACCATACATGATCATGAGAGCAGGACTTCCAAAACTGATATGGCAACATGAGCTTATAATGAGACTTAACAAATTATTCATTTCATAACATACAATAAGTCATCATACTATTAATGAGACAGCTGAACTCCTGGATAGTTCTCAGAAGCATATGGCAAAACTACATATATTTAATCAGATTCAGGTCTGGAAATTTGGCTGGCCAATCCATCTGCTGAATAACCATACTTTACAGATATTCATCTACCAATTTAGCCCGATCTGGATGAGAAATATTATCCAAAAAAGAAACTGAGATCCAAAACAGCAACTAGCCTATGTCTGAAACAAATCCAACGTGATGCCTGCCCAGACCATGACACCTTTGTCACAACAAAGATCCTTTTCCTTAATGCTGGAGGAATGATATTGATCTCTCTTCGGATGCAAGCACATCAGGAATCAAGTACCTCGGTTAAGACTTGTCATTGAACAGAATTTAGGTTTAGAAATTACGTCCAGAGCTAATACTCTCTGCATCACAGGATATCCTGTGTAAGGGAGTGAGCAGGTCTCTTGGCAAAAAAATCCTTTCATGCAGAACTTTTGAAATAATAGATCCAACTGCAGTAAACAACTCATGAATGTTATATATGGCTATAGCAGACCTTTGTGTTTGATTCATATGCAAATTACCATTTTTCATTGAACAGTGTGATTCTAGAATGCACTTTATCCAGGCTTTCTGGATATAGATTGTCTCCTCAAACTGCAGCTTGCAATGAATGTTACACTGAGCATTCTTGGAACCTAAACTTGAGACTGCACTATCTCATTTCTAACTGTTCTCCATCCCATTGCATCCTCTAAACAATGGCATTACTTTATCCAATCGCATTGCTCATGAAATTTAACAACAAATGCTATGATTATCACCAATGTGTATAAAAGTGGAACAAAAGACCACTTTTTATACCTAATGCAGGTGCTATGCCACATATTTTTATATTCATACCAGTACCATACCATTTGTAATATTTGAGCATGATTTTTCAGTTTTGATTCATTATATTTTGAGAAGTGAAAAAAACATATTTATTCTCTTAATTTTAAACACCCTATATATATTGGACCATATGTTTTCTAGCTCACATGTTGTTCTACTCAAATTCCATAAAATAATTGAAATTAGCTGCATTATGGATCCTGGTCTTTGATGTTAAGATTTTTTATTATTATTATTTATTTCTCTTATACTGTAGAAGTGTAATTTCAGTTCATTATCACATAAGTTACTAACATCCATGACAACTCTGATAAGCCCAAGGTACATTCTACATAAACATTTTTTTTCTTTTGTATTTGTATTTACCGATGCATATTATAAAATTTTATATTACAATTAAAACTGCAAAGCAAACACAACAAGTTATTAAAATGAGTTTTTAATGAACGCAGTCATTCAATATCAGTTACAGACTGTTTATGCATGATGTGATGAAAATAAAAAGTATTCAGTTTACACAGGAGCCATATTTCCATAACTAATAAGTCAGAACGATGATGGTCATACAGAATGATTTAAAATTCAGTTTTGAAACAAACAATAAACACTGCAATGAAAATCTGGCTACGCTGCTTTAGATATGAATACTTTCTGTAGTCAATGTTAATGACATCTTCGCTTGCTTCCTCTTACAGCAAATCATCATTCCATCTATGAAAAGGAACAAATAAAAGTTAAATAAATGAATAAAATTAAAACAACCTAATTAACAACGTTGAACTACAATGTTTTCTATAACACTTCGACATATAGAAAAGCAATACATACTGAAACTATTTAAAGGCATTCAAAAATATAAATTCAAAATTTTATTGTACAGACTATTTGATCAATATTTAATCAAAACTCTTTGAATATTCATTCTGATAATCAATATTTTCATCAAA
This sequence comes from Stegodyphus mimosarum, assembly GCA_000611955.2. Lineage (NCBI taxonomy): Eukaryota > Metazoa > Arthropoda > Arachnida > Araneae > Eresidae > Stegodyphus > Stegodyphus mimosarum. The sequence goes on along the minus strand of KK114205.1, from coordinate 458,408 downwards.
AAGTTGCAAACTCATTGACGACTCTAGAGAGAAATGTTTGTTTGAGCATCTTTACATCTACTTCAATGATGAATGGTGTATCCGGTGCCTCCCCCCTTTTTTGTTCTTTTTCTATTCAAGAAAGACACAATTGTCTCTTTTTTGGGGAAAAGGTATGTGTGTTAGTGGCAGGGGGCACAATGCTGACACCAAAAGCCTATAATGAAAAGAAGGGGAAATGCCATCAGCCACATTATGCTTTATGTGCACAGAAAGTTAAGTCTGTGATTTCTCTAAAGATGAAGTGATCCAACTGTTTTCAGTAGAAAAGATCATAATTTGCTATTGAACTGGCGATAATGTTTGGAGAAATGTAAAGCTCTCGGGGGGATGCTATGTCTACAACTGAGTTACCACATAAATACTTTTTGATAACATCATGGGTTGGTTGCTACATAAATCCTTTTGATGACACGGTGCATTGCCTCATCAACGCTTTTGTTTTTTTATGCAGGTGTGGATAATAAAAAAGTAATGAATATTTGTTATAACAACTCAGGATGGAAAGGATTTATAAGCGAAACTAGCTTGCATTCATGTTACACAAGGAATAAACAAGAAAAACTTCCGTGCTATCATCATGTTCACCGAGATCTTAAAACAACCAACATCCATTGATTTTCACTACTCGAACACTGACGGACCCTCAAATCCAAAAGAATTACCTTATTATCATCCTGCACAACTGAATCTTCTGCAAATAAAAAGTTTCAACAGTAACTAAAACTACCTGATTCAAGGTCAGTTTACACTTCTCCGAGCGACTCGTTCCCGGAGAAAGTAAATGCTCACTTCGACCGAGTAGAAATGTAGGGGAGATGAGTCAAGCAAGTCTGTTTCTGCTTGACCAGTTAAAAATTCATCTGGTCAGTAACTCCGAGCAGTGTTTACAAAGACACCGTGCCCAATTTTTTCGTCATATCAAAAATGCCGAGATGGAGCGATAATCTAACTATGGCATTTTTTAATGCATATGTATCTTGTGAAGTATTATGGGATACTTCACTACCTGAATATTACGACCATTGTTTACTAATACCTATATATAATGTAGATATAACTACTGATCAGAATGAATTTAGGTTTTTGATATTGTACAAAAAAACATAGAAGAAAATTAAATTAGGGTATCAGATTCAAAATATTTTATTTCTGATTTTTCTTTAATCAAAAAACAATTGAATTATATGCTATTCAACTACCCAATAAAATCCAGTTTTCAATTACAAAAAATAAGTGAAAGGGAACATTTATTTTGTTGATATAACTTTCAAAAATCCAGTTTCGATTCACACATCTAATAAAATATCTAAAATTTTGTTTTATAGACTATCCTTTTTATTTGAAACACAAATTAGATTTTATTTACAAACAATCAGTCGGAAGTATTAAAATCAAAATCGTCGAAACATGTTAAAATTTGAGAGTGTTGAAGGGTTCAAACAAAAGTTTAATAATTTTCACTTAACCTCACACACAGAAAACAGCCTCAAAACATTTCTGGAGTAAATATGCTGAATGTGCATTTCAGCATTCGAAATAAATATTGCAGAGAACTGTAGGAGTCACCTGTCCCCAGAAACCGAAGCACTGTACGTTTTAATTTTACTGGCAGAGCATCTTAAAAGAAACATATTTATTTATTTATCATTATTATTTTTTAATAAACAGAGTGGCCCTTTCCAATAAAGTTTCAAATTATCATTCAACCATTTTGATGAAGTTTTTGTCTCAAATATGTTTGGATATCCTTGTCCCGAAGTTCATTTAAAAGTTGATTTAATGCTCTTAATTCATCATGACGAGCAACACAGTTATGTGATTTCCTTTTCTTCTTTTTTCTCTCCTCCCTCCAGAACAGAAATTAATTCATTGGAAACAGCTGCCCGAACTTCAAGCACAGCAAGTTGCACGTCGATATCCATTTTGCAAACAAATGAAGGCGAGTTATCAGTCTACTCTGACCAGTGTAAACAATATATCAGAGTACAGGTCCATTCACTCGGTTCGAGATGCTCGGACAAGCGGCTCGTCGAAAGTCACCTTGGAGAAGTGTAAACTGGCCTTTATGCAGAAAGTCTTGGATTTCCTTAAAAATGCATTACTTGATGGAAATTTTATTTCAGAAAATAATATTCTTCCTCATATGTTTTAGGATTCAAAATAATTTTCAATTTATTTAGCAAATCAAATACAACTTAATATTATGTTAGTTACTCTGGAAAAGGCTTTCCTGTAGTATATACAAGAGAATTTACCACACTGCCATAAAAATAATCATTTCTACCAAAACTAAAAACTAAATTCTGCTAGATCAATCATCCAAATAATACATAAAAAATTCAGTTTGCTAAGGTTTTCCTGCAAAAAGTTCTCACCAATCAAAAACACTTTTTTGATAAAAGTTTATAAATTTATCCAATTTTAAGATGTATGTTCTATACACACTATTTTGTTCAATCTTCCCAAGAAAGTAGAAACAACAGAGTAAAACTACTCTTTTAAATGTTAAAACCAGAATCTGAAAAAAAAAATAAGGGGCAAAATTTTTTAAAATTTTATTTCTGTCATAAAATTCTTAAACACTATTATTAAACAAATCCTTAAATAATATACTATTTTCTTGAAATGTTCGGGAAAAATAAGAAATCTAATTTTTAGTTTTTATATCAAAAACTGGTACGCATAGATAAACATTATGCTCGATTAGAAATTCATGCTATTTAACAGTACATAACACTGAACAAATAATCTGCATGCAACAGTAAAAATTTCACTTTGGTTACATAACTGACATATAATTTAGTGTGATATCTAAATTTTAACCTTACTTTATTTACATATGCATCTAATTCAGCATCCAGTTCTTCTGCTGTGGGCACTTTCCGTTGAGCTCCACCTCTACCTCCTTGCCTACCCCGTGAGCTTCCACTTTGACGACCCCTATACACACACATCAAAAACAGTAATATTTAATTTTTCAGATATTTTCCTGATAGACAAAGAACAAATAAATTTTCAAAAAGGCTGTTATTCTTTTAAATTCAGTTGGGGGAAAAAAAACTTATATGATTTTTTTGTTTATTCCAAGTATTCTACTTATTATCCTATCAGCAGTTTTAAGCTTCAAATTTATTTTTTGTTGTTTTATTATTTAAATACATCTTGCAGTAAATATATTCACAAGTGTATACTCAGAATTTAACATAGTCAAATTTCAACATAATACACTAAAAATGTTTTATTTGTTGTGACATTTAAAATATTTCACAGATAGCTATGCTTTTGCATTTTAAACAATTACTTACTTTATCTACATTACATGAGATACAGATTTATATGAGAAATAAATGATCCATTTCAGTATGCCAAGTGTATTACTTAATCCCCTCCTGTATGTCAAACATATAAAACTGGCATGCATTTGCTATGGCACTTGTACTCAGCGATTTAGGTAAGGTGAATAATTACGAATATTCTCGCAGCAGGCAAGTAAGCTCATTTTGACAACTAAAGATATTCTCGTAGATAGCAGCAAATGTGTTAATTACTGTGCAGTAACCAAGGAAATTAATACCGAGACTGAATACAAAGTACTAATAAAGTAATAATCAATTACTAATTATAAAGTGAAAAGGCTTATAAACATTAATAGCATTGAATCTAGTTCAAATCAATTATTGTGCTCTGAAATACAAGTGAAAAAATATAAAAGTGGTAAAAACATAAAATGATGTTGGTTAATTTTAATTAAAAGTAAAGCATGCCAGAGCCATCTTACAAAGAAAAGAGCATTTATGGAGGACTTCATGACAGAAACTGGTTCAAGCTTATTACAGAAAATTATATGTAAAGCGATTAACAGAAATGATTCTGTATTGAAGTATTTATTAAAGTAAAAAAATCTGATCTGTACACTACATGACTTCCTTGTACGAAATATTAAATTAACACCTATCCCTCAATTTACATGGTTTAAAAAATTTGGTAAAAATGTATATTTGGCTGCATATATGCAAATACATATATCTGAAGTCATTTTTGAATCTTCATACCTTTGGAAACACTGATGGCAACAACAAGGATGGGGATTCCCCATCGTCTGTATATGTATTTCACAACAATAAAACTATTTGGTTCATGTGAACTAGTGCAGTATCAATATTTTAGTAGCAAAGCTTACATCATTTTTATCTACATATTTGAATGTTTACTGATAAATTTTCAGCATTTATATTTTTTGTGGCATTTTCATAATTAATGTAATTTTTTAAGGTTTTATAATGCCATAAGATTTGAAAAAAAGATAAAATATTAGATCTACGTAATAGAGAAAGAGTACCAGATGTTCCTAAATTTTACTCCATGAATGAAGCCACAATAAGGACAATTAGAAAAAATAAAGACTTTATTAGAAAGTGTAGCAGCTGGAACTTGTAGCAGTAAGAGCACAATTTCAAATGCAAGAGATGATACAATGGAAAATATGGAAAAGGCATCAGTGATATGGATAGGAGACCAAAATCAAAAACAGATTCCAACTGATACTAATGCTATTAAAAATAAGGCTTTAAAGACCTTTAAAGTCATGGTTTGAGAGATTTAAACCAAGACATACTTTACACAATCTAAGATTGAGAGGAGAAAGTGCATCTGCTGATTCGGACACAATACAATATCCAGCAAAATTTGCTGAAATCATTGTCGCCAACTCCTACACTTCTGATCAGACCTTCAGTGCTGACGAGTCCGGGTTGTTCTTGAAAAAAAAAATGCCTGAAAGAACCTATTTAGCTAAAGCTTACAAATCAGCTAGTGGTCATAAGGTAGTGAAAAGTCGTATAACAATACTTTTCTGTTGCAATGCTTCAGGCGATTATATAATGAAACCATTAGTTATTAACATATAAACACCATGCTCATTTAAAGGAATAAAACTTAAATAACCTTTCCCTTTATTGGATGGTTAATAAGAAAGCATGAATCGCTGCCATAGTTTTCGAAGAATGGTTTCATAACATGTTTGTCCTAGATGTCAAAAATTATTTAAGTAAAAAGGGATTGCCTTTAAAGGCTCTTCTATTAATTGATAATGCACCCAGTCAACCTCAAGATTTACAACACGAAAATGTAGAAGTTATCTTTTCACCAAAGAGCACAACTTCCTTCTGAAAACCGTTACATCAAGGAATAATTTCAACTTTTAAGGCACTTGTATATCAAACAAACCTGTATATTTTAGAACAAGTGGAGAATGGTCAATCTCTTACTCTTATGGATGCCTGGAAGAAATTTACAATCTTAGATTGTGTTAAGCATGTTGGACTGTCATTTACTCAGATTAAACAATCAATGCTCGAAGTATACTGGAAAGCAATATGGTTGGATGCTGCTAAAGATAAGAATGATAGATTATCATTAGAGCATGAACATTCTCTCACTACATGGTCCAAACTATACGAGGAGAAGGTTTTGAGGATTAAGTGCAAGCAGATATTGAAGAAATAATGGCTGATGGAGAACTAAATGAGGATGAGTTAGTTAACATGATTCATGAAACAAATAAACATGATGAAGAGCAATCTGAACAGTTGCATTCACAGCAAGTCATCAACATAAGACTTGAATTAGGAAGAAAATTAGGTAATCAGTTTTTACAATATGACATGAATGTTGAACGAGCTCTCCGATTCCAACGGGAGCTTAGTAAGTGCTTAAATCAATATGAGGAGGTGTACAAAGATTTAGGAAAAAAACCTAGTTAGGAAGCTAGGAAAAAAACCTGTTACAGATTTCACTACAAAGTCTTGTCGATCTGATCTTCCCTAATTCGTGATCCCTAATTCTGATCTTCCCTAATTGAAGTAGAATCTTATCAAAAATGCTCAAGTAATGAAAGTGACATCATACCAATCAAGAAGAAAAGACTAATAGTTCATAAAGCGATGAGAGTGATTAAACTTATAACAATTTTTTGAATGATCTTATATTTTCTTAATGTAAAATAAATTAAATATGTACTTCTATTACTTACATATATTTGTTATTTTATGAATGAAGTATAACTTTATTTAAGATCTCTTACTTTTTGTTTTATGTAAATAACTAAATTATGCACATTTAAAGTGTTTTTCGTTTTATGTGGTTATATATACCAAAATCCAAGATTCTGATTTACACGGTTTTGTGCGGAACCTATCTTCCGTGTAAATTGAGGAATAGGTGCATATGCTTTCTTCCTGCATTTCATTTAAACTTATTTCCTTGAATTTCATTAGAGATATATTTCTCATTCAATTAATTCAGTTTTCACTTTGTGGCAAAGAAAAAGTACATAAAAACTCAAAATATCTTCATTAAAAATTGAAAAATATAGAAAAACATAAAACACCAAATACAGTTAAAACAATTTTTACAATTAAAATTAGTTTCTACACAAAAACAAGCAATTTGGCCAGCAGGCAAGATGGCAGAGTTATACATGAGAAAAACACAGAATCACCTATACCACCTTCTATCTGCCAAGTTTCAAAATCTGTCTTGAACTATAACTGCTCAGCAACATAATCAATTAATAGGTGACAATTAAGTGATAGAAGCACAGAACTGAGGTTAGAAAAAGAAAATGAAAAATATAGAATTTTATCAGATCATCACAAAGGCAAAATAGCAAGAGTTAAAACAATACAGGGCTGAAAATGTTGTAGATAAACTGCTAGACTAAATGGGTGAATAAACTGAGCTTGTATATGATGACATTATACCTATGTTTCGATTATCAGCTGAGATAAAAAAAAACCTTTAGAACTACTTTTTTCTGAATATATTCATACTTGAAGATATAAGAGTTTTTAAATGGATTCAAGAATGAAAGATATGATGTCTAATTTACCTGTTACCAAAGTTTCTTTGACTGTTTCCACTTCTTCCTCTGTTTGGACTAGGAATGGTAGAACTTGCAATCTGAATGTTCATAGGCCTACCTAAAAATAAAATAAATACAGTTGACTAAAAACAAACATTATTAGTCTTAAAGTATGCTATATTAATAGTTACATTGCAATTTTTTATGCAGTGAGATATATCCATCTAATTCACAGTATAATGTTAGCTTCAGTAAGTCTTTGTATACACATTACAGGAAGGTTTATATTGTCAATAACGAATAAAAATAATGTGCAAAACAACACAATAAAAAGCATGAAAGCAACTCTTTATCAAATGCACACAGATAATGCACTTCTTAGAAAAATAAACTCATGACTGAGTCAAGACAAAGAAAAGATTTTAACTGCTAGTAATATACTGGTGAACAACTGCTAAGAATGGATCAGAAACAGCAATATAGTACATAAAAAGTAAGTGCGGTTAGATGCTAAGTGAAATAAAATACCCAAAATACCAGGACATAACATTAAAGATAATTTATTGTGCTCTGAAATCCAGAAAGCTTTGAAAAGTGTTCAAAGGCCAAAATGATCATTTTGCGCTGAATACGTAAAAGTGAAAAAAATGCTATTACCATCCACAGGCATTCTGGCATAAAATGTCAACACAGGATTTGGCCACCATGAAGGGTATGCAAGATTCCACACATCGTGTCACGCTTTGCACAACATTATCCAGCAGCTGTTTACCTCATTCCTTTGTCAGTGCACAGATGAGGGTGTCTTTGTTTAGTTGAGGGCATTGTTGATTGTCAAGACTCCTCCCTGAAGCATCCCAAACACTTACACAGGTTCAGGTCTGGAGAATGTGCTGGCCATATGCCAAGTTGGATGTCCTTGTTCTCTAGATATTCTTCGACAGTGATTGTCAATGACATGTTGCATTGTCATCCATGAAAACAAGTTTATCACAGACAGAACCATGGATCATGTGAACATGAGGCAACAGACGATCATTAATGTATCACTGGCCAGTGATAGTCCCAGCTGGAAGACATCAGAGTGACATACAGTCATTGATCATGATCCCAGCCCATACCATGACAATATATGTAGGATATTGGACCCTTTCCTGTATGTTTGATGGACTATATGAAGTACCGCTCTTGTGCCAGATCAGCTCGCATCAACAATCCTGAACCTACTCTCATATAAGAATAGTATACAAGGCCAGTTGTCTTCCTTCAAATTATAATGCTGAAGACACCATTACAAACGGGCGAAACGCTGATGTCTAGACAATGGAATACACACAATAGGATGACAGGCATATAGTCCTCCTTGATGAAAATGTCAGGCTACAATTTTTTGGGGAGATTTGCTTGGCAGCTACCTCAGTAGTTAAGCTGCGCTGGTTTTCTGCAGGCACTGCAAACACAACCTTTCCTGTGACACTTGCTACTCATTCCATTTGTTTGAAACGATTTCGAAAGTCTTGAAACAACACTGCGACTGGCGTCAAACTCACCAGAAGCATCTGTAATATTTCACCCTTCTTCAATCTTGCCAATAATACGGCCATGAGTAAAATCATCTAAAGGAAGTTGGGAAGACATACAGAAAATTGTAGTTCATCAACTGATTCGTTCCTGTTAAATTTCTTTTTTTTTTTTAAACAATGGTCAATATTTAATAGAAATCCTTTATTCCTTTTAGCAGCATTATCCCGCAGCAAACAACTTCAGCAATTCAAACTTTGCATAAGCACAAGTCTTACTGTATCCTGCATTTATGCTAATTTTCGAGCATTTCATTTTATCGCTGCTACTGTCATCTGTCCTGAGCAATTGCCCATGAGTGTATATTTCAATAAGACTATATTTTCTATCTCTAAATAAATAAAAAATATTTAAAAGTACAACAAATGCTTGAAAGTTGTGTGAACTTCCGTATTTCAATTATTTGATATTTGAAAAAAAAAAAAAAAAAA
>KK114205.1:398921-449480 GCA_000611955.2 Stegodyphus mimosarum | reverse complement strand
TCGATAAATATTTTTTTTTTTCTGTCTAACTAACAAACAAAAAAAAGGGGGGCATAACTAAACAGACTATTGACGTACTAATCATATGATAAAAAGTGCTAAAGAAAAGCTGACATGTGTCACTAACATATTCGAGAAAAGGTAAAAATAGAATCACTAGTTCACAACTTCAGCCAATCGTTCTTCCATCAGTAATATCATTAATCTTCAACATTATTAACAACTTGTTCCAACAGTATCAAAATAAATTACTAATTTAGAGGATTAGAGACCTAAAATATTTCTTTTTGACATAGAGCATAGCAAAGAAGATGGTTAAATTAACACTGCGTGGAAAATGCAAAAATTTTCATAATGCTTATCATCACACAATTTTAAATGTCCCAACTGCACTAATAGTTTCATGAAACACTACATAAAATTATTACCATCAAGGGGCACTCCATTATACTGCTTCATTGCTTTAACAGCATCTAATCGCCTTTCAAAGATCACATCTGCAGTTCCTAACGACCTTCCAGACCTGTCATAATGTACTGCAGCCTTTCTTAAAGGACCAAATTCAGCAAAAAGTTCCTAAAATGTATAAAACATCGTATAACATTTAAAAAGCTTTGATTCTTATAAAATACAAAGCAAAATAGAAGTATCTGCTATCAGGATAATTTAATTAAGCAGTTTTTTCCAAATGCTATTATTTTAAAATTAAAATTATAAAAATGATATTACCTTTATATCACCATCTGAAACTCCATAATCTAGGTTAGATACTAAAAGCTTTGTAACACCTGTTGTAAGGCCAGCTCGCTGACTGACTCCACCATCAAACAGATCATGTTGCCATCTATCTGGTATCTCTTTTGGCTATAAAGACATTTTTTAAACTAAGTAACTTTTTACACAAACAGAAAACATAATCAGCTAGTTGAAAATACTCTCATACACAAGAACACATTATAAATAAAATTTTTATAGCTACTTCTTTGTTCAAATGGCTATCACGAGTATTTAGCAAAATTAAAAAATTTAATGTGCAACTTATTTCCAGGATTGAACTACCCAAGTTCTTGTGATGGCTACTACAATTAATTGATGTGCTGATCATGAGCAACTAGCATGAACAACAAAGATTTTAAAGAAATAAATACTGAAGATTTTTTCCCTGCTCATCAGGCGGTGAGTAAGCAGTTGATTTTTAATAATGTTTAACATATAATTAAAAAAGATAGGGCAGATTAACAAAAACTACAGATTTTCAATCATAATGAGAAATAAATTCACTCTTCTTGTTCACACAAGTTCAAAACTTAACACTCTATTATAAAAACTAACATACAAAATAGATCACCCAAAAAAATCTGCTTATACTTCAAAGGAAATTTATGACAAATTCTGTCATGCTTAGAAAACTTGGTAAAAGCGAATATGAATCAATACCTCAGAGCCAGCATAAATTGCTCATAAAAGGCATATATGCATGCATGTCTACACATACACAAAAACTAATAATTCTGGTACATTTTGATTATCTGTACCTTCCTGAAAAGTATTTCCTCCAGCTGTACACATCTAATTGTTAAGTTTTTCAAACAGAAAGTAGGTAGCCGTACAAAACAATGAAATGCAGTACTTAGACACCATCCAGCGAAATTTCCAGTTAACATTCTTTAATTAAATAAATACAGTACAGAGTCCGAAATCCGGCCTCGTTGGGACTTTGATTCCAGATTTGGGATTTTTCCGGATGTTAGATCAGTTTAATTCTAATGACATGTAGAAATTATAAAATTAAATATACTAAATCCTCATTTATGAAATAATGAAGCATTTATGATCTAAAGAGTGTCAAAATTTACAAAATAAGGCTTAATATTTATTTGTTTACCTTATTGAACATTTCTTTAAGTTGCTTCGTTTTTTTGTGCTAATACTTTCTCTTTCATTCTATAGACAGACACAATTTCTTGTTCAGTTACAAAGTTCCATTTTGTTCAAGTCTTGTAATTGCTGTGTTGAGAATTCCAACTAACTTAGCAATCAAAATTCTTTCGTTTTCAGTAACCTCTCTGTCCCCTTCTTTACTATCAGTAGCAGTATTTTTTGGATTAAGAACCATAACCAGAGATTTCGTCGGTCGTTTAATTGACTGATGATTGGGGCATTGTCAGTGCAATGAAAAACTTCTGTTATATCACCTTCATTTATTAACACTTCTCTAAATTTCTTTACAAAATTCATTGATTAGAAAATTTCACCTCTGGTTTGCGATATCCGAAAATCTCCAAATTCGCAGCTATTATCTTCATCAGCCTCATCATGAAATATGGTAGCTGGCTATAAATTATGGCAAGCATTTTCTCAAGTATCTGGAGACGCATACTCCCACGATCTTGTGATGCTCTATACAGCAGATTTTATGCTACAATATTTCAAAAATTCCTGAATAGTCTTGCCATTATCCAAGAAAATTAACATGGATTTTAAAAAGGCTACTTTATATTTCTATTTCAGCCGCGCACTCTTCCTCTAGAGGCTGAATGATGGATGTGCAATTTGGAGGGAAGAATAATACGGTACGTAAAACTTTAAGTGAAGTTTGAGCCGAACAGTCGTCTACAATCAAGCCAATTTTTGAGTCTAAGGCTCCTATCTCTAGTAGCTCTAAACCAACCGAATTCAAATGTTGCTGAGCCTCAGCTATGAAATTATTTTCAAACCAATCATTCATTAATGGTTGTGTCATCTATGCCCTTTTATTTTCATGATATATAAAGTAGAAATTCTTTATTCCGAGCTTGTGCACTTTTTCGGATTATGAAAAGTTTACACACTTGTGTGTTCCTGCAGCATTTGTGCTTGCTAAAATTGTTAGTTTCGCTTTGACACTTTTTAGTATCTAGTATTTTTGACACCAGTTGGAGCCTTTTCTGTAGAGGTTGCCAAGGTATTTTGCCGTACACATTGCCAGAAAAAACCAGTTTCATCAGAGTTGTAAATTTGTTTTGGAGATAACTTTTCAGTATTAATGAGTTCAATGAATTCATTTGCAAATAGTTCAGCTGCTTCAGTATAAGCTGAAGCTTTTTTACCTGAAAGATTTAATTGCCTCAACTTAATAACTGAAATTCCTTGAAATGAATATAGTATAATTTTAGCCTAACTTAATAATGTCCGGTACACATTATTGGTTATATATCGTGAGATTGGCGATGAAAGACAAGTTCTTCTGTTCAATTTTGTTTTGCTTCTATTGCACACTGACACAATTAAACCTGAATTGTATTAATTCAGTTATTTATTATACTTACGTCAATTTTCTGCAAATGCTTAAGGCTTAGCCGAGTCTTGAATAAATAAATTCGCACATATACTTAAGGCTTATAGAGGGTCTGCGCTAGATATCTTACCGCCTGACGCAGTCTCTGGGGGTCCTAAATTCTGCTACCGAGTGCCTCCGTGAGTTTTAAATTTCTGCTGCCCCTAAATTTTGGGTCCTAGTGCTTTCCCTAAATTCTAAACACTTTTTCATCTCTTAATTTTGATGCTTCTCTAAATTCCGAAAATTTTGACTTTCCTAAATTCTGCCGCCCGATGCTGTCCTATGAGCTCTGGTGCCAGTTCTTCATTTATGTGAATAACAAATCTGTTACACTTAATTCAAATAGCACTAAATGCAATCTTTTGGTCTATGCGTATCATTAAAAAAACCTATTTTTAGCATATGGAAAGAAAATTTTGTTAAATTTTTCCTCGTCAACATTTCTCAGGACATTTAACTTAAATCTGTAATCATCGCCAAGCGTAATGTCAACATGAAAGGTGACTATACTTTTTGCTATTCAATACTAATATAAAAAAATATTTAGGCATCGCTGCACAAGTCATTACTCAAGTTATCATGTGTTGATTAATATGCGGTGATGAAAGTAAAATACACTGGTTACCATAAATTAAGGAGAAATCGCAAAAATAGCCATAACTCTCTCAAAAATAAGCCAAACCGTATATTTGAATATGTTGCCAAGTACCTGAGTAAAACTGCAATATGTGAATTAGTGGCACTGCACTCGGAATACGTCATGTGCGAGGAGTATACAAGTCCATGTTTGGGAGCAAGGCCACATATTTCACTGTGATAGTGACATTAGAAATCTGAGATAGCCAATTCGTAACAATGACCTCCAGGCATCATTTGCCGCCGAACTACGATGGAGAGCCACTGCGAGAACAGAGGCAGGATAAAGTCAAACAGAAGTGGCCAGATGGTTAAATGCGAGTCCTTTCTGTGGTTCACAGACTTTGGAGGCAATTTCAAACCACAGATTTGGGATCTAGGAGGTTCAGCCAAGGGTGGCCAATTGCTACGACAAGTGCCGATGACAGATATTTGACATGACATATTCACGAAGGAATAGAACCGCTACTCAGACTCTTCTTAGACCCTCCCTTGCTGCAGCCACCAGAAAATTGGTGTCAACGTCAATTGTATGTAGAAGGCTTCATGAAGGTGGTCTGTATGCGAGGCGACCAGCCATTTGCGTGCCACTCACGTCACGCCACAGGAGGGACCGTTTGCAGTAGGCATGAGAACATCACCACTGGATGCTTGATCAATGGAGGGCTGTTTTCTGTACGTACGAGTCCAGGTTTAGTCTAGAAAATGATAGCAGGCGTTATTTGATATGGAGAGAACCTGGAAGTCTAAAAAGCGATAGTAGGCGTTATTTGATATGGAGAGAACCTGGAATCCGTTATCATCCATGAAACAGATGCATATGGAAGAGGCAGTGTCTGTGTTTGGGGTGGCATCTCTTCGGGTGGACGCACAGGCCTCCACGTCTTTCCAAGGGAAACCGTGAATGCTCATGTTTACAGAGATGACATCTTTGATGCTTATGTGTGCCCATATGCCGGGGCAATAGGTTATGCTTTCCTGTCACAGGACGACAACACAAGACCACATAGGGCTCACATCAAGATGATTATTTTAACAGGAAAGAATTATGCGCATGCAGTGGCCAGCTCCATCCTCAGACTTGAATCCTATCGAGCACGTTTGGGATGCTTTAAGAGACGTCTAACTGCTCCCAGCCTGCCCCCTCAGACCCTTGCCGCACTTGCAATTGCTCTCACTTCCTATGAAACTGATAGACCGCATAATTGAAAGCATCACACATCGCCGTATGTGCTGTATTGCCTCTAGAGGCGATCATACGCCATATTAAAGGTACTTTTTTATAGCAAACTGACACCTTCGATTTGTGCATTTTATACATGTGCTAATTTCTATATTATCATAATTGTCTGATAATTTCTTTTTATCTTATTTGATACCTTACTATGTGTTGTGCATTGTAGGTAAGTTTCATAAAATTCTACATGTAACTTTTTCAGTAATCGCGAGTTTTGTGATTTTTCCTTAATTTATGATAACCAGTGTATGATTCATCAGGTTGGCATTAGGAATATAAAATATTAGTAGTATAAATCAAGGATGTTTCTACGTAGAATGTTTCGGTTTGAGACGTATGCTAAGCAGATACGCAGCTACGGAGCCAAATGATTGATCCCATAAATTTATGCTAAAATGTTGTTTCTTGAATAACGAGATATTTTATTCAGTGCTGAAGTGAATTTAAGAATCACAACTCTCCACATGTTTTAATATGGAGGGAGGAAAAATCAAATACGCTTGCACATTAAAAAAAAAAACCACCCACCGTTGGCAGTTTTGAGGTTAGGATTTTAGATCATTCTGGATCTCGGACTTTGTACCAGAGAAAGATTCGAATCTTTGAACACAAAACTCACAAAGTTAGAACATTCTTTTACAATTTACTGATACAGTAAATCATTGTACTGATTTAGAACACAATTTGAATGAGAGTCTAGAATGATTTTCACTTAGAATTCGTTTATTTTTAAATCACTGCTGGCAAAGTAAAACATACAAAATTAGCTGTATTGTGAGCAGATGTTATCACGTTTTTTTCAGTTCATATTTTAGAAAGGAAAAAAAAAAAAAAAATTATGGTAGGAAAGTCTTCAAGTGCTTTCAAAGATTATACATCTGAACATATCCCACTATTTGCCTTGCCTCAAGATAATTCCCTCAACGAAAGACTTCATGAGCTTTCGAACATTCAAACTAGCATTTGAGAGTAACAAAATTTTATATAAGTTTCTATAAAAGAATGAATAGTTTTCCTTAGGGGGGGTGTAATCGTGTTTTATAGTTGTAAGTCAAAAACAGCAGTTATGACAAGAATTTTGAACATGGTTCATAACACTGTGAATTATATTACTTGTATATTGTTATCACAAGAACATATTTTAAACTATTGAACATTTAATGACTTAAAAAAAATCACAAGGATTTCGATTACACTGTAAAACATATTATCTCTTGTGAAATGCTTCTAAGAAATATTAATGTTTAAAAGTGTTCTGAAAATTTAAAAATATAAAATGGAAGTTTGACACTAATAAGAACTACGTGGTTAAAATATGTTAGAAAACTGTTATACTACTTCATCTTAATATCCCATGACATTCTCAGAACCACATGTTGTGTTATTATTTTAGCAGATATCTTGTCTAAAGGAGTCTGGCTAACATTTAAATTTCACATGGGCAAAATCTCAAAAAACCTTCAAAAATTCACCTGTTGAAATAAAAACATAATAAATTGTTTCAATAATTTTAAGATAAAAATTATGGTTATAATTTATAAAAAAATAAAAGTTATTTATTTATTTTTTGGAAGATTTATCACTATCACTTTTTTTAAATACCAAACTTGATATCAGCTTGAAATTTAATATGCAGTCATTTTTTAAATGGCATTTTCTAAAATATTCATGAAAATGATTCTGAATGAAACTAAAGGATTTCTAAAATATCGAATCTCTTAAGATGTTTTTCTGAAGTATTATGATGTAACATGTCAGTACACACAGGCAATTATAGGTAGATCATATGTTCAATTTCAGGCATGGCAGCACAGAGAATTTTTGCAGAGGAATAATAAAATTTGCTTCAATTTCTATTGAAATTGAATTTCTATTTCTTATTGTTTCAAGAATTTTTTTTTTTAAATGTAGTTCCATCATTTATAACAAGCTTCAAGATTCTTCTAGACTATAAACACATTTTTAAAACTAAGTAAATTTTTACACAAATAGAACACATAATCAGTTAATTGATAATAAATATTCTCATACACAATATCACATTATAAATAAAATTTTTATAGCTACTTCTCTGTTCAAATGGCTATTACAAATATTTGGCAAAATTAAAAACTTTAATGTGCAACTTATTTCCAGGATTAAGCTGCCCAAGTTCTATGTGACGGCTACTACAATTAACTGGTGTACTGATCATGTGCAACTAGCATGATCAGCATATCAATTAATTAATTCAATCTCAAACTTTAAAGTTATCAAAATATTCGGAGAACATGAATAACTTGATTTTCCAAAAAGCATCTTGTTGATGTCTCATTATGTTCTATGAAAATATAAGTTTTATATAAAATAAATGACTGCTGTCTTTCACTTTTAATTTTCCTCCAATTCAGAAAGCGAATTCCTACATAAATATCAATTCGAGAATACTGAAATAGGCATACTGAAAATTATAGTACAGTTACTGCTCATTTTGATAATCACTCACTAAAAAGACGATGTCAATAAAAAAAACCTAAACTGATAAGAATATATATTAAATCAATTCTATCTAAGATGACTTTTTGTTACAACTTCTTTTTTCTGCAGGACACGAAGGATTATTATAATGACCGTAAATTGTATATCATAACAGAATGTTAAATACCTTATAAGGAATATAATTTCTTTATCAGTAAAAAACATTACTTCAGTATTTGGCAAAGAATTCAAGCACTTTTCTTAAAATTTTATGTATGTAAATAAATACTGAAATTAATGTGCACCAGAAAAGTTGTAAATTAGCCATCACTTTTGACAATTGAAAAAAAATTCTCAAAGAAGAAAACTATGAAGGAAAACACAAATTTTACATATCGTAAAGGAAAGAAAATTTTTTTAATTTTATTATTTTTTAAATTTTATTCAATATTAAATCCTTACTATGAGAACTTATATAAATCAGTTAATTATCCAACCAAACTTTGAAAACTACAAAGAGTATGTAGTAAAGAATGTTCACAGGATTAGTTACAGTTAGCTTTAGTCAACTTCCACCCTCCCCCCCTTTTTTAGTTTATGAAAATATTTGACATGGAGCAATACACTCAGCATCTGTTCATTTTTGTAATCATTATCACATATTAGCTCCCGTAAATTTGAAAATTTCTCTCACATGACGCATGAGAAACATTTGTCACCAAAGCAGATAATTAATAGGTCTCATCATGAACAACTTGAAAGCCCTCGTCCTGCAAAGAACAAAAACAAAAACATACTGCCTTTTTTGTTTAGATGCGAACTTGCTTTGAAATGTTAATTTAGTTTCTGCGTAGTTTCAGACAACCCTTTATCTGCATCAAACAAACGTTTTTATAGAAACTAAAAATGCAATGCAAAGAAAAGAAACTTTGTTGGATGTAATTCAACAGAATTATAAGTGTTGCATTTGTACGAAGGAAATGCATATGATCGAATGTAAAGATCGTTCAGGGGTTTGTCGCATGAAAGGTTCAAATGCTCAGCATATAAAGCGTTCCATTAGAAAGGGGACATGGTTTGAGGAAAGTTTTTGGATGCTATTAAGGAATTTTGAGTACTACAGACTGAGGACACAGAAATTTCTAAACAGGGTAAGTGAATATTTCCTTTGCGCAGTGCCCAGATGAATTTCCTTTTTTATGTTATTTTACTGTTTGATTTAAAATGTAGTTTATTGAGATTATATACTTTTTTGTTAGGCTCTAGTGTAGAATTGGGTGTTCCTTTAATTTTTTAAGTGAAAATAGATCGATGTGTACATGGACAAAGTCAAGGGAGTGCGCAATGCCAAGTTTTTGCAAATCTCTTATGCTTTTTTAAGTGAAAATAGGTTGATGTGCATATGGATACTGAGCTTATACAATTATTTGACTGCTATTTTGGCTTTGTGTAGCATAGATTTTTGGCACAAAAATTGCCACTGCACAAAGCCAAAATAAAAAGTCAGAGAATTTCACAAACTCTGTATCCATGTACGTATCAAAAATCGCCGCTACACAGAGCTAAAATAACAAGTCAAAGAATTGCATAAACTCACTGTGCATGTACTGCCAATTTTCGCCAAGAGGCACCCATAAATATATTTTTACCTAGGAAATTCCAATGGAATCATTAAAAGACAAATACACACTGGAAGAAGTTTCAGACTTATGAGTCTTATAAAAATATGAGGAAATGTATACTGCTTTGTGTGATACGGAAGTGGCCATCAATTGTCGACCCTTAACTCATCCGAAGATGCACAAGATTTAATGCCATTGAAACCTTCCATGTTTCTACAAGATAATAAGACAGGAGTACCAGACTTAGATAACTTGGACAGTATTAATTGGTAAAGAAAAGTAGTTACGAGGCCAGACAGGATATGGATATTAATAAAAGGAACGGACACCTGTTTTAGATCCTATAATGACACTATAACAAGAGAAATTTGGGAAATAGATGTTTTATTTCAGTAGAAAAAATGAGTACTCACTACGCCTGATATCATATATGGGATAAATATCCTATGGCAATTTCAGGAGAATCCTGGAATTAGACATTGAGAAGCAATGTAAAAATTGCTTGGGCATCTCAATAGCAATGAATCATAAAAATTAAACACCTAAATGTATACCATTAATCAGATGCTGATTATGCAAATAACAGGGATGATTGTATATCCATGGTTCGCTACATATTATCATATATTTCAGAATATAAGCCAATCCATTACAAACCAAAAGTGCCATTTTTCTACAAAAATTTATCGAAAATTCAAAACCCACATATAAGCTGAAATGAATAAAAATATACTGTAATATGCACACATGGTTGTCATGAGAGTAAAAATGTTGCCAAGCAGGTAAAACAGACGAAATACTTTCCAATGAAATCGCTATTCAAGTAACTGGAGTGGATTTAGCTGGTCATTTACACTTGAAGAATGGAAGAGTTGGATACTACTATTCACTTGTGCTGTGTATTGAGCTTATTCATCAGGATTTGATTCAAAGTCTTTCCATCAACGCCTTTTTTGTTAGGATTATGAAGATTAATAGCAAAACAAAGGCAAACCTAAAAAATTGTATAGCAATAACGAGACAAACTTTAAAGGAGCTAGTAACTCATTGCAGTCTCTTGATAGGATATCTCAAGAAGCTCCACAATGAGGATCCATTGGATTTTCAACCTTCCTACAACTGCCCGGTCAGAACGGGTAGTTCAGATGATAAAGAAACTTTTAAGAAGGGTACTAGGAAAAGCTTCCCTAAAAATATGAGGAAATGTATACTGCTTTGTGTGATACGGAAGTGGCCATCAATTGTCGACCCTTAACTCATCCGAAGATGCACAAGATTTAATGCCATTGAAACCTTCCATGTTTCTACAAGATAATAAGACAGGAGTACCAGACTTAGATAACTTGGACAGTATTAATTTGACCAACAGATATTGGTATCTACAAAAGCTACAGCAAGAGTTAAGGCAATTTCGGGAAGAATATTTAGGTCTTTTAATTTAGCAGGATTTCAATAACAACAGTCTGAAAAAGATAAGTGTTAAAGAACTTCAATGAAATTTTGTGCCAACTGTTTCTGATAAAAGGAACATTCCTCATAAATCTGAAAATGTTAAAGGGAACAGTCACTTTAAAGGCACTGATTTTGAACTAAAAACTAGATGTGGCAGAAAAATTGTCAAACTTTCTCGTTATATGTAATTGTTTTAGTATCTGTTCTGTATTATTATTTAATTTATATTGTGAGTGCATTGAGTACTATGCAAATGTTAAATTTTCACTTTTATTTAATACTTTGATTTTCATAGACCATTATAAGAAAACCAAAAGTTGGGAGTATGTTGCAAGCTCTATGATTTTATATTTGTCAACGATATTCAACGGCCATTGTTTTCCTTTTATTTTAGATGACGTTTTGTTTTTGTTGTTTGGCAACAGTAAGAAAGATTAGAATAATAATGTTTTGATTTCTTTAAGTGCATAGGTAGAAATATATTTAAAGGTACACTTTGGCAAAAATTGGCAATCGGTCAGCAAGACAATTTCAACATGGCCGCTATACAAAACCAAAATAACAAATCAAAAGAAATGCACAAACTCATCCATATACACATTGATCTATTTCAACTTAAAATTTCTGTGGCTTCAGTCTCTAACACACAAAATTCCTTAACAGCATCCAAAATCTTTCTAAAATTATATGAACTACAATATGCATACTACCGTCACCACATAAATTTAAAGAAATAAGAGAAAAAAATATTCTCCATAGTGCTGGACTATCGGTGGCATTTCTTGCATGAACTTTTCTTGTGACAAACCCATTCAAACCTTCTGAACGATCTTTACCTTCGACCATACGCATTTCCGTTGTACAAACAGGACACTTATAATGACTACTAAGTAAACCTTCATTTACACACCAGTCAATTTATGCTTTTCCCCCCTTTTATTCCAAACCATACAGAAACCTTACATTAAGCTCACATACACCCATTTTACGGTGTACAACACAAAATGAACAACATACTTCCTAACATTCAAAGCAGAAATAACAAATATTTTCCCCATCAGTCATATTCACTGCAATCACGCAACCAATCATGTCATAATGGAGTTTTCATTACATTCAACTACTCAGGTTACCATATATGAAACAACTTGGCAATAATCCAAGAAGCACCCTAAAATATAGACTAACCAGAGCGTAAATGTATAAAATAAAGTTTTGGCTTTATTTATACTAAGTAAACCTTCATTTACACACCAGTCAATTTATGCTTTTCCCCCCTTTTATTCCAAACCATACAGAAACCTTACATTAAATATTACACAAAATGAACAACATACTTCCTAACATATAACGCAGAAATAACAAATATTTTCCCCATCAGTCAAATTCACTGCAATCACGCAACCAATCATGTCATAATGGAATTTTCATTACATTCAACTACTCAGGTTACCATATATGAAGCAACAACTTGGCAATAATCCAAGAAGCACCCTAAAATATAGACTAACCAGTGTGTAAATGTATAAAATAAAGTTTTGGCTTTCTTAAACAAGAAAATGTAATTGTTTATTTTAAATACTTCTTTTCAATAGTTATGGAATGGAATCAGATTTAATTTTAAGGCGAGATTGACTGAAAGAAATAATATTCAGGTAGATTCGACGTAACCACCACCTTGGTGCAATTTGGCGAACTTTTATGGGGGGGAAGAACAATTACTTTTATTGTAAAAATTATGTATTACATACGTAATATATGTTTCAACTAATTAATTAATCTAAAAAAAAAACAATTAGTAAATCTGGTTACAACCACGTTTTTGTTGTCATGGAAATTTCGTAGCTTTGAGAACGAATTTGAAGCACTGCTCCTTTGGTGATTCAATGGAAAAATAATGTATTCCTCCAGAAACTTCACCTTTTTTTCTTCTATTGTAGGAAAATCATACAAGCACAAATTTTAAGATCAAGTTCAGGGGAAGAAATCATAATTTTTCTATAAAAGTCATTGATTCATAAAAAAAAAAAAAAAAAAAAAAAAAAAAAAAAAAATGCATACGCAAATGACAATTTTGTAAATTGAATATTTATCATGCACCTTGATACCTGAATAACTTACTAGAATTTGGTGTATTCTGAAGCTTTGCTGATTTTTACTAAGGTGGTTGTGATAATACATAAATACCCTAATATGGTGTTGATTGCATGAGAAGATATACGTTTTTAATATTGTAAATTCAGAAGATTTATGGGCTCTAGTGTAGAACTGGGTGCCCCTTGTTTTTTGGCGAAAAATTTTGTTCAGTTTTGGCGATGAAACTCCATTTCTGGTTGCCATGAGAGTTTTAACATGGTTTTAGCTTCTTGATTTATTTAATTGAAAATAAATCGGTGTGCACATGGACAAAGCCAAAATGTGCAATGACTAATTTGTGCAATTCTCTGATTTTTTTTTTAAGTGAAAACAGGTCGATGTGTGAAATTCTTTGACTTCTTGTTTTGGTTTTGTGTAGCGGCCATCTTGAAATTGTGTCTTATTGGCGCCGATCTTGGCATCAAAACAGAATTGCCAAAAAACAAAGGGCACCCAATTGTAAACTTTTACCGATTTATGGTTCATAAGTAATCAAATAAACCCAATTTTCTAATTTGTTAATTTTTATATTTATTTCAAATTTGGTACTGTTCTGTTATTGGGACTAGATTCTGATATTGCGAAAAACTGATGATCTGGCGAAAAGAGTTGAAACAAAAATAATCACCAAAATGTTTACAATATGGTTAAATTTAAGAAAAATCCAAGAGACAAAAATAGCAGATATTTATACAAATAGAAATATTTAATGTAAATTAAACCAGCTCCCAAAAAAATCAGGCAAAAAAAAATTATTTAGAGAAGTAAGATTAACACAGAGTCATGGAACTGCAGATATCATTTAAAATGTCAAAACATTTGCGTTACAGGACGCTTTTGCCCTACACAAACTCAATTAAATAAAAATCTAATTCATTATGATCAATGCTGCATTGATATTTATTTTACCATTCCGAACTGCCCCATAACCTTTCAACAGTCTGTATATGAAACCAGTATCGGGATTGATAAAATTATGGTTAAAGCAAAAATTTTCAAATCCGGCCTATGTTTTTCCCTCAGTGCTATAACCCTCAACAGTCTCAGCATGGCACCAATATTTTCTTCAATAACTGTAAGCAATGTTCTCGCATAGTGGTTAGGCATAGCAATAGGATACGGCCAACGTTTTTTCAACAGGAAAACAGACTTTCATCAACTTTGACAATATTACAAGTATCGCCTACTTTAACTGACATGGCCACAGTCTTTTCTTATATAAATGTTCCAATCAACACAGTGCAATGATTTATATCAAGTTAATACTGAAAAAATTGAATGAAAGTTAATTCTAAACAACATGCATAAATGAAGCAAACTGCCATTCAGAAACATTCTTGATTCTTCAGACTAATTTTGAAAATATATATATATATATTTTTTAAATCTGGATACATCATATCTTCACATCTGCTTTTTGGTGCTTTCTTTGAATTGAAGTAGAGCTTCATTTTATGGTTTCTCATGAACTTTGGAATGAAGAATTCCTTGTTCCTGAAAAAATTATACGGAAAATGTTTCATTATTAGGTTAAGCCCCAAATTTTCATATCCACAGTAAAAAGAATAAAAACCTAAGTGACCGTTACATCTTTAGAATTTGTATTCTCATTGCCAATTTTGAAAAGCATTCTTTTACCTTTTTTAAAAAGTAAACATTGTAATGACTTTAACTGGCAGCTCCATACGAACCAATCTCTTGCTAATTTTGGCAAATCTGACGAGACTCCTGGTAATACACCACCACCTCAAATTTAATTTAAATAGTCATGCTTCATGAAGCAGTATACACTGCTAATGTTTTGTCTCCTATCTCTAGTTGGATCTCACACACATATTTATATTTGGCATGATATGGAAACCTGTTAATTAAAGAATACCCAGTTTTATTCCTGTGAAATGATTATTGACATTTCACAAGATTTCAGTCTTCTACACTGCAGTGTAACCAGTGTGTTAAATCACTATAAAATATTTAGTAATAAAGTATCACTGTTATTAATAAGCATTAATTGGAATCATTCAATTGCAAAAAGAACACACTACACTCGGACTTCAATTTAACTACCGTTTATGATAATGAGCAAAAAATATATTGACAAATAAGTTAAAATCTAACATAAGAAGAATCAGACCTATTCATAATACTCTACAAAAGTGTGTATTCTATGCATTACAGTATCAAAATATTGAAACATGTGAAAGTGCATTGAATATGATGTGGATGGTTCACTTCTTGCTGAAAATTATGAATAATCAGATACTCATGATGATTAAAGCAATTTCCATACAACTACAACCAAATAAGTCTTAAATAAAATTTAAGCACAACAGAATCAAGGCCATTATTCTCTCTCGCTATTTCTCGAAAAATATTTGATATTTATGCAATAAAATATACGTATTTCCAAAATTTTAGCGGTGAATAATGACTAAACGCGAACGCCTACAGAAAAATGTTTTAAAATATAAAAACATAGAAGTGAATTTGATATATGAGGAAATTTAAATGCCAAAAAAATGTCTAATTATTTCACATTTGTCTCATACACTAGGCATAAATATACAAATTTTACAACTTATTTCAAAATAATTCAATTTAAGCATATCCGGTAATAACACAAAAAATTTTCAGAATAGACAAACAAACAATCTTGTTTACAGAATGGAAATAGACTCTAATAAAGTTAATATATATTCTAAATTACATTTTTACTTACTCTTGAATACGGCAGAGGTCGAGAACGGCCTCTGTTTGTTCTAGGTCGTATTGGATTGCCGGCAAAACTACCACGCGTTCGGCCTCTAGATCCACGGC
The DNA here is from genome assembly GCA_000611955.2 of Stegodyphus mimosarum. NCBI lineage: Eukaryota > Metazoa > Arthropoda > Arachnida > Araneae > Eresidae > Stegodyphus > Stegodyphus mimosarum. The sequence continues at coordinate 433,804 of KK114205.1, read as the reverse complement.
CCCTTCCTCCTCCTCGACCTCTTAGTCTGAATTGGCCTTTACTTTGTTTAATTATATCATCTAGAGACATATCCAATTTATCAGACATTATGTGATATTCAAAATGGCTAAACCACTACGTACAACAATCTTCCAACACTCAGTCAACAAAGCAAGAATTTTAACAAAATCGGTTACGAATATCAAAACTCTTGTTGCCAAACAGAAAAAATAAATCAATACGAAAAGGATAAATATATTAATAAATACACACACACACACAAAAAAAAAAATCCAAACAGTGAATTAACAAATATTTTTTTTGTATCACAAGAGTTTATGCAAGGTATTCTGAAATTTTACCAAGAGTTTGACTGTAATGCTTTACCAAGAGTTTAACTGTAATGTTATCTTTTTTTCTTTTAAAATGAAATGGGGGTAAGAATGGTGCCGAGTAATGAGTACAAGAAAAAAGAGATTTCGTCATGATTGAATCTTTTAGAAAACATAAGAGATGGTATTTTGGGTTGATAAAAATCCTTTTAAATTTGAGAGGACTAAATCATGTAAGAACTTAATAAATTAAATTTCATATTCAAAAATTACTCTTCGCTGTTGTTTATTTCTTGAAAATTTTGCTCTGCAATCTACATTGCATACGATTTTTTGATTTTACAGATACGCTTTTGGTTTAATTATTATTTTTTCGCAGTTAAATATTTCATAAACAAAAACATTACTAAGAGAAATGGAAATAACTGAAGCACGCACTAAATCTTCGCAGTGGTCACCATCCCAATACTGACTTTTTGATTTCAGGTGATTGGCGAAGAACTCCATTTTTAAGGAATATGTACATTTTTCGGATATTGTTTGGAGAACAGCCTTGATTGTGCCAACTTGGCTTCTTTAAGGGTATGGGCGACATTTCATCATGCCAACGGAAGTAAATATCATGTGAGAAATAGGCGCTAGGGAGAAAAGGAAAATATATGGGGAAAAGCGGAATTAAGATGTGTTTGTATTTGTTTGGTATCTAATAGCCAGTTTGGTTCTGTTATATTGCTAAATTAGTATTAAAAGTCGATTAATGTGCATTTATGAAGAAAACGCAGGGCAATTACTTTTCGATTCGATTTCATATATGTATTAATATATCACATTTCTGCTCATATAATTTACATATGTATCGGATAACTAGCTACTTTTGACACTTATTTCTTTATGTGTATTATTTTACAACTTTTTCTACTTTGAAAACCCAAGTATTGAAACATTATGTGTGTGCTTGTGAAAATATCATTTCAGATATTCTCGTATAACTAACTATACTATAATCTCATAGTATTCAGTTCTCATATAACTACGACAGAAATATGCTTCTATTATTTACTTAAAAATACAGTATTTGATAGCCTTCCACATACTAGCCATTCTAGAATTAGTTCTGTAATGTTATATAATGTTCATTAAATTGTCTTATGCATTATTTTGCCTAAATATTCATTTTCATAAAGAATATATAATCAATGTGGAGAATGTGAGTTCAATATATTTTAAAGATAGAGATAATAAACAAGAAATAAAAGGGAGACTACACATGCAACCAGATAAAAGTGACCATATTCTAAACAAAGTTAAACTCAAAATGATGTGAAAGCCACAAAATTCGTTCAAGTAATTATCAGCAAGTAACTCAGCTCCTTATTTGCTGAGTGGTAAAGCAGAACATATATATATGAGTGCATTTTTTATATCTGAAATAAAATTTTTTATTAGTTGCTTATGAAAAAGTAAGAAAATATTTTTTATGGATAGAAATTTATGTAGCTGAGTATTGAAAGTCTGATACTTCAGCGACACTGAAATAGCAATTTATATATTTTATGAAAGTAAAAAAAGTGTTATTTTTAAAAAAATTCAGAAATCTGAATAATTTTCAGAACATATTCTTAAATTAAATTAAGAATATACTGCTTCTTAGAAGTTTTTTTTTATATAATTATATCATGCATGGCCAAACTGCCGATCAAGCATGGCCAAACTGAGACTCAGAATTCATAATTCACGTTGTAAAGGGGTAGTTTTGCTTTTGAAACATAATTGCCATTTGAAACAGAATTTGTGTGATAAGATGACTTTTTAATGATTACTAATTTAATTTTTTGATATCAAATTGTGTGTATAATAATTGGGATTTCTGTATTTGTTGTTACAAATAGTCATTAATATGAAATGTTAATCAGGTTAACTTAGTTCGTCCGAAAATGTTTTCGAGCTCTCTTACTGCGGAGAAGAATACGAAGAAATTTTCATTTCATTTCATATTGAAGCTGTTTCAGAATAAGAAGTATGTATTAAGATAGTATAGCGATCTCATGTTTCGTAAAACCTCGGTAGTTGCTTGCTCGTGTCGCTATCTATTAACACCAGTGAGAAGTGCAGCATTGCATGAGCGGGACCCGAACTTAGGTCAGTTTACTACGATTCGAATTCTTTGCCACTAGCCCAAAAGAAATCTGTTGCGTTAGGTTTCCAACTGTTTCAAATTTGTGAGCGTTGAGTTGTTCTCCAGATCGCTACAATAGTAATAGGTTTGTCCTTGTAAAGGGAAGGGTTTCCAATATTGTCCATTTTCTGGCTAACATTATTTTGTCGTTCAAAACTGATGAGTTTGACGAGGAGCGTTAGTAGGTCTGACTTCTGTATTTTAATGAAATAACATGGAACAGCATTAACTATAAAAGTATAATTTATTCCCCAAGCAGAAAGAAAATTAGTGGCGGCAGCACTGTAACAGCCTTTCACTCACAGCGAATCAGCCAGAAAAGTCACTGAAGGAAGAAAGAAGTTGCTTAGATGTGATATGCCCTTTTTGCGGATTTGTTGATGCAGCGCATCTCTCTCTCGTGGCAATGAAGTGTTACACAATCCTTTATTACAAGGGATTTGTTATTACCATCTTATATCATGAAATATGTATTTAACACTGACAACTTAAAGCTATTTCTGACATGAAGAAATAAGAATTAAAAGTTTTTTAGATCGTTCAATATAGTGTTCTGGAAAATACCGGGTGGCCATAATTAAACTGACAGTGCTCACAGTGTTCTGTAGCGCGATCTATTTACGAGAATGACGCCACATTTTATAGGAAGATTAAACAAGACGGAGGACGAAGAATTCCGCGAAAAAACAAATTAGTTCCAAAAGTCACCGCTAGGGGAATATTTGGCGCTGTGTAATAGAAAGTAGACAAATGCAAATTAATACGGAATAAAATTACCTTTTATTATGTACATTTTCTGATTTAGTTCAAGTGCAATATGGCAACACTGTTAAAAAAGCTCAAAATCTACATAAACACCGATAAAGTCTCGTGATCTGCGATATCACGTACGCTGAGCAGCAGAAGAAGTTCTTTATTCAAATTGCACTTTACATCGATTGAAACAGTGCCAGCTGCTTGGGTTTTAAAAGGCAATGTGTTACGTTTCGAATCAATCGGATTGAAAGTTTATGTGCAATGTTTCCTTCTTTAGTCGAGTGTGCGTTACTGCTCGAATTCTTTTACGTCAACCAGTGCAACGCGTCAGGCGCTCTTCGTGCTTTTAGAACGCACAAGAAAATGCGTAAAGGTAACGGTCCTGTGTCAGTTAATGGGCTAAAAGCAATGGTTGCGACGTTTGAGAAAACAGGTTCTCTGAAGGTTCAGTCAGGCATAGGACGAAAACCTGTACCAGAGGATACAATCGAAGCAGTTGCCACGGCGATTGTCAACAGAGGACCAGATAACATTGCTGCCACCTCTATCGCTCGTGGAGTAGCTCGGAATATGGATATGCCTTACAGTACGGTATGGAAAATCTTACGAAAGATTATCAACTTCTATCCGTACAAGATCAGCCGTGTGCAGGAGTTACTGTACCCCGACCATGATAAGCGATTGACTTTTCCTCTCACCTTTCTTGCCAGAATGGAGGTGGATGCTGCTTGGCTGTGGAAAATCTTATGGGGAGACGAGGCCCTATTTTACCTGAATGGAACTGTGAATACCCAGAACTGCCGAATTTGGGATGACAAATCACCACATGCAGTTACAGCAATTCCCTTACATTCACCAAAGGTAATTGTTTGGTGTGGGTTCACAGCGGAATTTATCGTAGGTCCATTCTTCTATGAGAATATTACCCCGACAGGACGGAAACCTGTTCTGTTACCGGAGAGAAATATCGTCACATGTTGAACAGCTTTGTCATTCAGGCACTTCAGCAAAGACAAAGATTGGGGGAAAATCATTTTCATGCAAGATGGAGCCCCTCCACACGTTGCTGTACGGGTGCAACAGATGCTAAGACAGAAATTCACAACAGAAAAAGTCATTAGCCGCTACTTTCCAACTGCATGGCCACCTCGGTCGCCTGATCTTACCCCATGCGACTTCTGGCTATAGGGTTACCTTAAGTCCAAGGTCTTCTCAAGGAGTGGTCCTAGACCTGGCTACGTTGAAGGATAACATATCACGGACTGTACGGGAGATTCCTGCAGACATATTACTTTCTGCTGTTGTGCATACTATGCACAGAATGCAATATGTGGTCCACAACAACGGCAGCCACATTGAACATCATTTGAATGCAAAATAAAAGGCAATTTGCGTATTGATTTGCATTTGTTAACACTCTATTTTCTATTACACAGCGCCAAATATTCTCCTTCTCCTGACTTTTGGAACTAATTTGTTTTTTCGCGGAATCCTTCGTCCCCCGGGCCCACCAGCGACCGAGCGGTAAAGACGCTGAACACTGGTAGTTCGATCCGAGGTTCGAATCCCGCGAACGGGCTGGCTGCATGGGCGTTTTCGTGGTTTTTCCCATGTGTAACGTGTATACGAGCCAGTTTCCCTTAAAAAGTCCTTCACGAAGGCATCCCTCCCTTTAGGCAGATAGCCCTCGTGTGCTTTGCCATAATTGAATAACCTAACCTTCGTCTCCCGTCTTGTTTAATCTTCCTATAAAATGTGGCGTCATTCTCGCGAATAGATCGCGGTACTGTGAGCACTGTCTCTTTAATTATAGCCACCCGGTACATAATAGCTCTAACAGCTCTAGGTTTCTAGACTTTTTTTGCGGTTTGGAGCGCATGCGTAATGATATCCTTCCACATATTCAACTCATCAATTTTTCTGCGTGCCCCTCCCAACTAGAATTCTTGTATGGGCAGAAAGATTTAGTGGGTGCAAAACAGGACATCTGTTTATTATGTTTCCATAGCGAAAGTCGGTGTGCATACTCTGCATATTCTTTGTTCTAACTACGTTATACTTCTTTTGCTCATTTTCCAATAATGAAAATTTTTTGGGAATAATCGTTTTCATATAGCATCTGATTGTGAGTTAGAATACTGAGTAAACAAGATTTAACCCTCCATAATTTTGAAATGGCAATCTTTTATTATAGTATGAAGTTATAAAAATAATATGTTCAGAATGTAATCCATGCTATCATTATTATCAGTGCTTTTTGACTTTCGTTGTTCATAATACAGAGGAGTAAAGATGTCGAATTTTCCGAGTGCTAGCATACGTTGGGCTTTTAACGTGCGAGAGTGGATACCAACTCGAGATCAGTTGAGATTAGCCTTGCAGTGTGTACAGAAGGAAGAAAAAGAAAGATGTTATAAGTTTGTTTTCGTAGAAGACTGTAAATCATCAGTGGTACATATATTTCTAATTTTAAAAGTTTACAACTGGGTGCCCCTTGTTTTTGGGCGATTCTGTTTTGATGCCAATAAGACACAATTTCAAGATGGCCGTTACACAAAACCAAAACAAGAAGTCAAAGAATTTCACAAACTCCGTGTCCATGTACACATTGACCTATTTTCACTTAAAAAAAATCAGAGAATTGCACAAACTAGTCATTGCACATTTTGACTTTGTCCATGTGCACATCGATTTATTTTCAATTAAATACAAGAAGCTAAAACCATGTTAAAACTGTCATGGTAAACAGAAATGGGGTTTCATCGCCAAAACTGAACAAAATTTTTCGCTAAAAAACAAGGGGCAGCCAATTCTACACTAGAGCCCTAATTTTTCTTTCTATAAATCAGAAGCTTCTGTTTTGAACTCGCTCACTAACTTAATATATAATTCTAACTAATAAGATTTGGTGAATTCCGATAAGTAATTTTTACCGTTAATTCTTGTAATAAAAGTTTTAGCTTTGAGGCTGTTATAGGAGAATTTATGTATGTTATTTCTTTAATATAATTTAGAAATTTAAGGAGTGCAAAATTAAATATAAAGAAATATTAAAGCGTAAAAATTAGTTTTTTTTAGCCATTCATTTGAAAGCTAAATTAGTTTGAAGTAAAAGAATTTATATAATTGTATAACAGGATATAGGTATTTTCAGAGTTACCTCACCACTGCACAACAGCAGTAGTGAAGTTTTAGGGGACACGAGTGAGCTTTTTTTAAAGTTTTCTGCAAACCCCTTGTTCTTTTTGTCTGCTTGTTTATTTTTTCCAAGAAGAACATATGTCTTGCATGTCATAATTATGCTTTAATTTTCCAAGGGTTGGCCCACCAGCAGCCGAGCAGTAAAGTCGTTGAATGCTAGCAATTCGGTTCAAATCCCGTGAACAGGCTGGTTGCATGGGTGTTTTCATTATTTTCCCTATGTTTTACTTGTATACAAGCCAGTTTCCCTTAGAAAGTCCTCCATCAATGGCAATCCTCCCCTTAGGGCAGATAGCCCTCAAGATTGTGCTGCAATCGCATAATCCAAACCAATCCAACCTTCTGAGAATTAAGGTCTTTCTTTCAGCTGTCATTTCTGCAGCTTTGTTTTTATGCAGTTCCTGATGCTCTCTGGAAATACTTCAAAATGAAGCTGGAATGAAGGTTAAGGAAATAAGGGGTTGAAACAGAAGAACCATAAGGGGCTCTCTGTTGTTTTTATGTGGAACTGTGCAAAACTTTTTCTATTTACTTCTATAAAAACACTGTGAAGAGCTATAAGGAAGCAAAAATATCAGTTTTACTTAAGTAGAATGTCTAAGGCTTTGGACCCTATTTATGCACCTTGCATTTCCCTTTTTCTGCCACTGCTCATCATTATTCCCTTTAGTGATTTTATTTCAAAATAATATATTCATGCAGAAATTTTGCTGCAGTTTCTACCATTGCTGGGAAATTCCACAAGCGGTATTTTAAAATTGAATTGAAGGCAAAAAAATTAATAATTTGTGTTTCAAAGTCATTGCAGATTGGAATGCAACAAAAAGAATGTATATGAAAATGGCATCATTGCATGACTGAGGGATAATTATAAGCCTGAACAACATTTACATGTATGGTTGGCAGAATTTGGCAATTTCTACTATGGTGGTTGTTGTAATACCTAAGTATATGTGTATGTTACGAAAGAGGAAATAGTTGGTATCTGTGTTATAATATAAAAAAATTCTGGTGAAGAATTGTGTAATTAAACACAGGGTTCCTATGGTACTTAAAAGTCCTAAGGTTTTTTGGAAACAATTTTTTATCCTTAAAAGTTCTTAGTTTTGGCCAAAATCGGAAAACGCCCTTAATTTTGCTCATCTGTCTGTCTATTTTTTGTGTCTTTCTATTTTTTTAGTGATTGCCATTTTGAATGTGAATTAACATTTCGGAGGAATATTTTTTATTGTTGCATTCGATAGATATGTGTTGTTAACATTTGAATTCTTTGCTCGTACTGAAGTTAGGCACAAGGCACTGCTTCGATTTAAACATAAACATTTCGTAATTATTTCTTTTTTGTGAATGAAAAGTTCATAAAATATTATATCAAAAAATTTTTCTCTTCTTGAAATATGAGTTGCTTTATTTGGTGACTTTTTCAAGATTTTGGTAATTTCAAGATCAGTTTGTATACAAAATTTTTTATTTGAAGATTTATGAATTTTTTGGCGATTTTTTCTTTACAAACATAACATTGATAAGTATCATAACAATAGTATTAATATATTAAAATTATATTTAAGAAATAACATTAAAACAAAACATATTTATTTTATATTGCTATATTTTAGACATTACTTTCTATTTTTATGATTTAGGAATGTTTTCATTTTGAGAAATAAACAAAATAGTGAATGCTATAAATATAAAGCACAGTTTTAAAAACACTTAGAAAAAACAAAAAAGCTACTGTATAACATATATTTTCTCAGTATAACTAAAACATCTTGGAGCTAATAATGAAGACAATGAAGTATAATGATCACCAGTTTATTAATGAAGTAACACACGCACATACAAATAAAAGTGAGATTTTTTTTTCAAGCTGCATTGTTGGTACAAAGAGTCCTAACAAAAGTTTATTGGTGAAAATGCGCTTTAGCCCACTGCTTGGCGATGTTTTGAAAATCGCCAATTCGGCGCGTTTCTGCGAAACGTCTTTGCGATTAATTGCAACCTTCCCGACACGCTCCGCGAAAACCTATTGTAAACAAAACATAGAATTCTAAAGCATAAATTAGTATGGAAACTGTTGCCACAGAAAGATAATAAAATAATATGCAAAACGAACATTACGATCATTAAAATATTTGTCAGTTAGGTTTAAATTAATTATTTACATTTTATGTTGTAATACTTACACATTTTATGCCGTTACATAACCTTCCCGACACGCTCCGCGAAAACGTAACCAAAATGGCATCCAAGAAAGAAGGAATTTTTTTTAAAAGGGCATTAAAATTACAAACGATACCATGTACACACCGTTCCGTTTTAACTTAAAAAAAAATCTGAGAATTGCACAATGTAGGCAACGTACACAAATGAACAAAATAAGCTAAAATAACGAAAATAAATTACAAGAAAATGCCATGTGCACAGCGTTCCTTTTAAACTTAAAAAAAACTTCAGCGAATTGCACAATGTAGGCAACGTGCACAAATGAACAAAATAAGCTAAAATAACGAAAATAAATTACAAGAAAATGCCATGTGCACAGCGTTCCTTTTCAACTTAAAAAAAACTTCAGCGAATTGCACAATGTAGGCAACGTACACAAATCAACAAAATAAGCTAAAATAACGAAAATAAATTACAAGAAAATGCCATGTGCACAGCGTTCCGTTTTAACTTAAAAAAAACATCAGCGAATTGCACAATGTAGGCAATGTGCACAAATCAACAAAATAACCAGCTTTCATACACCAATCAATCACGTTTAACTTGCACTTCCAATAAAGTAATAAATGTACATGTACATTCACTCACCTCTCTCAGCATCACAGCTAAACCCATAGCGACTTGGTATTTAGCGAAATATACGTACGAAAATAGCAAACACTCAATAGAAAAACACTGCATTCAAAGAATAAAACGAGAACTGAAATAACTACTCAAATTAACACGTAAGCATTTCGAATAAACCGCTACGTCATCTCACATTACCAATAAAACCGTTCTTTATAAAATAGGAAATACGCATGTGCGAAAGCTACATGTTTCCGTAGCTTCAAAATACCCAGTCAGCCATGTTCGCGGATATACGGAGTTACCCATGTTAGCGCGTTTATTGCTCATTCAAAAACAATCGCCGCCAAGCAGTGGGCTAAAGCGCATTTGGGCCAGTTTATTTTTTCATTTGACCTGTAAAAAGGAAATAAATGTGTATATTTGGGTAAATCACACTTCATGTGACCTAGAGCAGGGGCTCTGAAGAATGACTCATGCAGTCTCATACAACTGTAATTATTTTTAAATTAATTTCATTTGTCTTCTTTTATATTTTTTCATGATAAGAGTTTTTTTTTCCATGTGATTGTTTCAGCTTTTCGTGTTCAGATCTTTTCCATGTTTTGTATCAGTTTTCTCTTGAAAATTCACTTAACATTTTTTGCCTTTTTTTCCCCTGAAAAACAGAAAGCCTTTGGAATTAGTAAAGTATAATTTTAGCCTATCTTAACAGCGTCCACTATACATGATTGGCTATGTAGCATGGTGATGAAATGTTCCTTTAAATTTTGCCTTGCTTCTATCGCACACTGAGACAGTTAAGCCTGAATTGTATTAATTTAGTTATTTATTATACTTACATCTAATTCTTGCACATGCTTAAGGCTTATCTGAGTCCTAAATAAATAAATTCCTACATATACTTGTTCTAACTGAGGGCAGGCACTAGATACTTTGTTGCCTGCATGCAATCTCTGCAGGTCCTAAATTCTGCTCCCAAGCGCTTCCCTAGGTTTCAAATTTTTGCAGTTCCTTAATTTTGGTTCTCAGTGCTTTCCCTATTATGAAAATTTTATCATCCCTTAATTTTGTTACTCGGTGCTTCTCTAAATTTTGTCTTCCCTAAATTCCGCCACCCGGTGTGGCCATACGAGCTCTGGCGCTGGTTCTGCGTTTATATGAATAAAAAATCAGTTATTCTTGATTCAAATAGCACTAAATGTAATCTTTTGGCCTATAAGTATCATTAACAAAGTTTATATTTAGCCTATGGAAAGAAATATTTTTTAAATTGTCAAAATTTAGCACATTTACTTAAATCTGTAATCATTGCCAATCGTGATTTCAACATAAATGTTTCCATACTCTTTGTTATTCAATTACTAATATAAAAAAATTGTTTAGGGATCGCTGCATAAGTCATTACTCAAGTTGTAATGTGTTGATAAACATATGGTGATGAAATACAGCGTGTTTATAAAGTCCCGGACCCATTTTGATGTTTAACAACTCATAAAATAATAAAGATAGATTAAAATTAATAACATAAATGGTTAGATAGACTCAAAAAGTTTCATGACCCTTGTCAGTAAACTTCCACGTGTGCCCTCTTTGTCGCACGGAGAATATCAAGTCGATATTCAATTTCACTCCAGGTACCGGCAAGCAGGTCGGCATCCACAGAGGCTATTATGGTTGTAATTCTGGCTTTTAGGTCATCTATGTTCGACACTCTCCTCCTGTAAACATTGTCCTTTACAAATCCCCAATGGAAAAAGTCCAGTGGCGTTATATCAGGTGATCTGGATGGCCAAGAAATTGGACCTCCTCGCCCAATCCATCTTCCTGTAAAATGGTCATTCAAAGAACTACGAACGATGGTATCCCAATGAGGTGGTGCACCATCTTGTTGCAAAAAGACATGTGGCTGAAGCTCTTCTAGTTGTGGAAATACAAAGTTTTCCAGCATGTCTAAGTATACGACTGATGAAACCGCCTTTTCTGTAAAAAAGAAAGGCCCAATGACTCGGTCAGGCATTAGTCTACACCACATATTAACCTTTGGGTAATCTCTTTGTGCCTCATGGTATTCATGGGGGATTTGTAAAGGACAATGTTTACAGGAGGAACATTGATGACCTAAAAGCCAGAATTACAACCGCAATAGGCTCTGTGGATGCTGACATGCTTGCTGATACCTGGTGTGAAATTGAATATCGACTTGATATTCTCCGTGCGGCGAAGGGGGCACACGTGGAAGTTCATTGACAAGGGCCATGAAACTTTTTGAGTCTATCTAACCATTTATGTTATTAATTTTAATCTATCTTTATTATTTTATGAGTTATTAAACATCAAAATGGGTCCGGGACTTTATAAACACCCTGTATAATAATAATGATTTTCACCAGGTTGGCATCAGGAATATAAAATATTAGATAGTATAGTTGAAATTTATTCCAAGCAGATATGCAGCTACGGAGCCAAATTATTGATTACACAAATTTATGCTAAAAGGATTGTTTCTTCAATAACAAGGTGTTTTATTTAGTGCCGAATTGAAATTAAGAATTGGAATTCTCTATATGTTTTTTACGGGGAAAAAAAATCAAATGCGCATGCCTAAGCATTAAAAAAAATTACTAAAAAAATTTTATTAGTGTCTTTAAGGCCCGGAGTTTAGATCATTCCAGATCTCGGACTTTGTACTATACTAGAGGATTATAAAAATGAGCTCAACTAAAAATGCAATGGAGGAAATTTCTTCAGATGAAAAGGAAGGAAGAATAGATTATTTTAATTTTAATCTGTGAAATTTTTTAAAAATAAAATAAAAGGAAAGTTTTTTATGGAACGATATTAACTTAATAAAACACTAACAAGGAATAGCATAAGCTTTTTCAATAATGATACCATGTCTCATTTTTGAAACATTTTAAAACATAAAAAACAAGTTACAATATGCAAGTTTTGTGTGAAACAGAGGCTCAGTGAATCTTAAACGAAGTTAAGTGGTGTTAAAAGATAAAAACAGTTACATGGATAGTTACAAATGTCTCAGAAAGATATTTATGTTGCGTTTCAAGAAGGGAACTTCTAATCCAAACAATTAAATCTCTTCCCTTTTCTCTTCCTCATCATTTATGCTATCAGTTTTCCTTATTATAGGTAGAACAAAAATAATGTTCGCCATATTTTAGCTGCTTAATATTCTCTATATATTTTTTGTCATAGATTTTGTGATGCCGTAGATAACGATTATTATTAGTTTTATCTTTTGAATATATGTGCTGTTATTAAATTTAAATAACCAATAATTTGTGGTCCAGGAATGGATTAATCCATTTTACATTAAAATAGTTTGTGGAGAAAATAGTTTTGGTTTATGAATATTTTGAGTGAAGAACAGGAATAAATTAAGTTTGTGAACTAAGGTTTCACTGTATTTAAAACATCATAATGTTTTATTTTTATTTATTTATTTTCCCTGAAAGGTTGGTCGGTTACTTATGAGAAAAGCAGCAAGTGAGGCTTTGGATATTCAATATGACAAAGTAGTTTTTGCTAGAACGGAATCTGGAAAGCCATATCTAATAAGAAAAAATGGAAAAGACTTTTATTTCAATATATCTCACAACGGAGATTACTGTGTTTTGGCATCTGAGCTAAATTTCAACATTGGGATTGATGTCATGAAAATGGAGTACAAAGGTAATTTGTATAGTAAAAAATATATTTATATATTCCATAAAAAGTGTGTTTTGAAACTTAGTGATTTTACAAGGATAATATAAAATGCTTTTTAATATTGATTTTAATAAATATAAAATACAATGAGCCAATTTACATAAATCCATGGTAAATAATCTCGACCAAGAATTTTAAATAAAAAAGGTTCATCTCAAAGCCATGGAGCAAGTAACATAACTTTGTGGTCAATTATAATTTGCAATCCAAATTAAAAATTTTTCATTTGGATTATGGGGGACAATTTTTATATTAATAAAAAAATTACTGTAATGTTACCAAAGATGGAAGAGTTCTGTTTCATGGCTATTGATTTTACAAATTGGTGTTTTGACTGGGTGGTCCAAAAATGTATGAGGAAATGCCACTATGAAAAAGATTACACATTAATTAGCGTTGGTTCACTTTTCATTTGGCTCCATTACCATTCAGCAAAATGTAAGCTAATGTATAATAAGATATATTTTAAATTTAATCCATCTGTTTCTGAAGAACAAACTAAACTATTTAATGCATATTTAAAAGCATCAGATGCATTTCTGAAGATTATTGTTATTATTATTTTAATTTTGAATCTGGTTCAAAAGTAAATTTAATTCACCATATAACTAACTAAAATATTAAATATTTTGATAGAACCACATTATTTTTTCATTTTTCAAATATGCAGTATATATATAATGTTCCTATGCTAGTCTAAATGCATATTTACCCAGTATCATATAGAATGTTTCACTTCTCCCCTTGAATCATCTCCATGCATAATCTCTGCTGATAAACCATATTAAACTTTAATAGGCCCTTTTTGGGTAAGTTAAAATATGAACCCTCCCAGTTTTTTTTAAAATTTTATTTAAAAAATAATGAATGTTTTTAAGTAGAATATTGAGAAATACTATCAATAATAATTCTATCAATTTTGAGAAATTAATCAGAAAAATGTAAATTAACATAGTAGTTTAATTAGGAGATTCAACATTATTTTTAGCCCAAAGGATGCTAACTCAGAAAGGTTATTAATTTCGTTTTGGCATATTGCATTGAAGACTTTGAATGTCCATTTTACGTTTCAAATTGTTACCACCAAATATTATTGCCTTGTGTTATATTTAAAGAAATTAAATAATGAAGAATCTGCATAAATGTATGTATGTTTCTCACATTATGATAAAACAATGGTACCTAGAGCCATCAAATTTTGAATAATGTAATCCTCTACCGAATATGGCCTAGTTTGAAATTTGTTTTATTATCGATTTCATATTTTGTAACACTTTAACAAATATTTTACTAACAAACTCAGTTGATTTCAAAGTGAACAATGGGAACATTGTACGAAAAAAATTATGTTCAGCGTGCGAGACTGTGTATCGGAAATTCTAAAGATATGCTTATTTTAAAATTATTTTCCAATATTGCTGTTGAATTTAATTTTATGGTTTAAGTCCGAAGACAATGATATTTAATAAATAAAGGTAACACATAAAATGTTAAAAAAACACCTTTTGGGTATAATGTAAAATCTGAAAGCTTTTGGGTTTATTATTATTATTATTATTATTTTGAATATATTTGAAGATTTAGGATTTAATTTACCTAACAGAAGGTTTGTTTTATTGCCTTCTAATACATAAAACTATTTTGAAGTTATTTTACATTTTTGAAAAATATCAGATGTACTTTATAATCTTACCCACTCATTATATATCTAAGTATAAAACAATTTCTAGTTAAACTGATTTGCATTTTTTAAAATTAAATATAGATTATTACCTGTTTCAAATATAATTGCCATTTTTAAAATTTAAATATTGATAACAAACTTTGTGCATTAAGGTTTGTTGTCAGTATGCAAAAATTTGGTATTTAATTACTTTTAGGTTTTTATGTAAATATGCTAAGATGTCTGTTTCAATATTTACATTATTTCAGTTAAACTGTTATTTATCTCTCCAACCAGGAAAGGGTTTGGCCACAAAGCTTCAAATTCCTCAGAACTGTCAGGAGAATGAGGCATTTTTTTTTATTAGAATACAAACACATTCCTAGTATTTTATACCTGGAATCTTTATTTTTTTAAATACTGCATGATGTAAGATTAAAAAAAAATATGTAAATCAGCTTTATAATTTAATTTAGTAATAGCCTTTTAATTTTTTTAAAATTTGGTTTTTTCCTCTTTATTCTAAAAATAATAATAACATTTCTGGGCTGCACCATTTCTAGATTAATCTGTGCCACAAAGCTTGCTGATGGCGTAGTTATTTTGGAACCTATACTCTGAGAACTGAAACCTTTCTAACGTAAACCCAAACCTTCCTCTTTGGTGAGCTGCCATATTGGATAAATGCACACTTTTAGCTTCACTCTCTGTGTTGCTTGTACGAAATTACACCATGCTCTCTTCCTACTGCAATTGTATTAAAAAATGTTAAATGTTCTGTAGGCAAGATTAGAGTGCCAAGTGATTGTGGCCACAAATTTCAATTTAAATAAAAGTGGAATTTAATATGTTCGATTGCTAAGTGTTCTATTCAGTATGGATTTATGCAATCAGAATTCTTACTGTTCAGTATGCATCTATTACAATCTAAGCTATCAAGTATCTACAACATCTGTATTTCTGCTACTATGTCATTTTCTTTTCTTTTTATCACAACTGAATCGAGCAGGATGTCTATCTGTGCTTCACTGAAGTATTATCATAGAAATTGCGGCTACGATTGTCGAAGAGAATTAGTTAATACGTTCATGTACTAATCCTCAAGGTATTTACTGCTTCTAAAATTCATTTTTGTTAGATACAAATTTAATTTTCCAATTTTTGGTAGTCAAGGTTCTGATTTTCTAGTAGATAAGTATTTTTCAGTTTTTGAGGGGAAAAAAAGTGTGAAAGGAAAAAAGTTACTGACAAGGACAATCTGTTGTTATTCCCAGAATTCTTAAGGGGCGAAGCCCTAGCTTTTTACATCAGAGTTTAGGTTCCGAACTACATCTTAAGTCTTGTGCAAGCTTTGTGGCATAGATTAATTTAGAAATGGCACGGTTCAGAAATGTTATGATTATTTTTAAAATAAAGAAGAAATAACCAAGTTAAAAAAGCAGGAATTAAAAGGCTACTACTAAATTCAGTTACAAAGCTGATTTACATATTTTTTATCTTACATATGTCATACACACTTAGTTAAAGGTGTTCATAAAAAATCTTGTAGGCAAAAAATACATGGCCTTCTTGGTTGGAGGGTTAAGTACTGAAGCTTAATTATTTTTATTTATTTGAAGTAATATAAAAATTTCATTCTAAGTGTTAATGTGGAGACATGTTGTAGGTAGATCTATTACGTTACCTGAGTATTTTAATCTTATGAGGAAACAGTTTTCTACCTATGAGTGGGATTTCATTATGTTACCTAGTCTAGAAAGGGAACAATTGCAGAGATTTTATCGTTTATGGGTAAGAAAATTTTATACTGATTTATTGGTTATTACATATATATTTTTGTATAATATAAAAAAAATTATTATTGCCTAAAATTTTTAGTTTTAGTATACAGTTAAATAAAAATTAATGTGCTATAACAGTTTTAAAGAAATATAATGATTTTGTAAATATCTTGATGATTGGGTGATAGCTGTATTGCTTAATTTGAACGATGCATAACGGAGAGCCTTTCAGATAGATGTGTCTGTAGACACATGAAGTGATGTTTATGGACAAATGTGCCTAAAGACAAGACATAATTTATTGCCTTACAACTAATTTTTGATACACAGATTCCACTTCTTCCATTATCAAGGTTGCAATATGCACCCAATCTTCATAACATTCTTTGGAATTTACATCTTTAGACAGTGGGCAAAGCAGTGAAGCGAATAACACTTTTTAGCATAGCAAAGTAAAAATGGAGAGAGAGAAAATGCACATTCAGAGAAATAGTCAAATGTTTCTTATTGGAACTATCCACATTGCAGGACTACATAAGTAAACATGAAAAAGGATTAATTTAAAAAAAGACACATCCAGAATGTTATTATGAACAGTTGCTACTTTTATAAAAGAAAGGGGAGATATAAAAATTAAAATGAAGGAATTGTGGGTTTAATTCTAATTTAAGTTATTTAAAATGTTCCAAAATTTTGTTATTAAAAAAAAATTTGTAAATCAAAATTGTAACTTAAATATAGTAAAATACTCAAATAAAAAGTTATATAAGGAAGACATAAAGCAAGTTAAAAAATAATAGTTTTATGGTCAGGAAGTGTATATTCCTCAGAGAATCCCAATCTTGAATGTATGACCGTAATCCCAAGCTACAAAATGTAAGGTCATAATTCAAGACATGTGTGGAACTGAAAGTAGGTCTATGATTTTCATTACTTAGAAATGACTAAGCTTGCCGATTTTATTAGTGCTTTGTTCCTGTGCCATAGGACTGATGCTACTTCCCTTATTTTCTCTTTGAATCCATGCCACATAAAAAGTTGCATGGTTTCTTAATCATTAAAATTTGTGAAATTTTTAATAATTCTATATTATTAAAAATATTAATAATTCAACAATATTGGTTTGGGGCCAAAAATATGCAGAGCAAATATTCAAATCAGAAGCATAAATTTTTGTATCAAAACAATATTATAAACTGTATGAGTAGGAATCAGCCATTACGAATAAAGAAAAGATTGTGTTGTATGGAATGGCCACATCAGAAAGAAAAGAACATTGGTTATTCAGAACATAGACAGAGCAGGTGTTATGAGCGAACAGAGGCAGACGTTGGGTGCTGCTTACCATAATTGTAATTCATCGGGATTCTAATTAATCTTTTATTGGCTAATTTCCTTTGTTATATTAATAAAACATGTTGTTCGTTTTGTAAGAAAGTCTGGATGAATCTTTCATCATTTGGTGTATCTACGATCTCTTTGGCGGGTCATCCACCAAAGGGGGAATAAAACTATTTGTCCGTTAGCCGATGTCCTCAAAGAAGAAGAGAGTTTTTACTGTATGGTTTAAGCCAAAAAAAGAAAGTTTCTGATTATGAATAATAACAGCAGAGTAACTTTTACACCGGAATCATATATATTTAATTGGAAAGCCAGGAAGAACACCTTTATAAAAGTGTGGCTCCTGAATTGGTACAACATCAGTGTCATTTGCTTCCATATGTAAAATAAGTTGCTGAGTAGAACATTCTGACTTTTATATTTGTACTAAAGAAATAAGTGAATTGACATAATAAATTTTTAAAGCTGCATGATTCATCATAAAAATGTGACTGGGGCAAGTTCCCGGAAATGGTTTATGATTTACATCAACATTCTTAACTGCATTTTTCTATTGAATCTTATGCAATTAACACACACTTGCACCTTTTTTTTTATCATATTTTGAACTTACCAGAGTAGGAATTAAGAGGGAATGACTAAGTCTGTTTTAGACAAGGCAAGAACTCAGAATGTTCTTCAACTTTCGACTAGAGACTTTTTTTGTAATATTATAAGAAGAAGACAATAACTGAGAACAGTCATTTCTATGCCTTCATTGTTGTTATATATTGTAATAGAATTTTGTGCAGATTTATATTAAATGTAGTTTTTTTCCATATATAGTAAGTAATATGCAATCTTAAGAAAGGCAACCAACACCTATTACCACATGGTGTCACGTCATCAGTACAGCGTACCATCATCACCCCAGTTAATGTTCAATGCATTTGATTTGTAATTCTTGCTAAAATGTAAGTTTTTAAAAATAGGTCATAGGAAGCGAAATTTGTGGTTTTCTTTGGAACTGTCATAGTTAACCTTTTTCCTATTCAAAATTATTTTCTCATTAAGTTGGAGAGAAAATTAAAATATCTCTAAAATATTTTTTTTTCCTTACTTTAATTTACAGTACTTCATTTTATTCACATATAAAGAATACTAAAACTGAAATACATAATATTATTTTGTTTTTCTTATTAGAGGAAATACATAATTTTCCTAAAATTAGAACATAAAGCATGATAAATAAATAGTTTTTGAACATTTTATAAACTTTTGCTGATATTAATAAACCTGTTCCCATAGAATGAAATTTGATCGGAGTCAAAAAGAAAAACACAATGGTGGCTCGATATATATCGTTAATCAGTTTCACATCTTTGGACGTATACCAAACAAACTTTTCCAATAAGAAATAATAGGAAAATAATTAATCTATTCTTCCTAATCCTTTTGTTATTATTATTGTAACACTATTTTAATATTGAAATACAAATGCAGTGTGTGAAAATAATGAACACATAAATCAAGCACTGAACGATACTGGACATAAATATTTTTCTGCTATCCAGATCAAAAGCAGTTTTTTTAATATTCTCTAATGTGTCTGATTTTTGTTTGATAATCATTTTCACTTCCTTCACAATATTAGATGATTTAATAGCATTTTTGTTTTTCATAATCATACACACCATCGTACTTGGCATAGGGTAGTCCAATCAATAGCCAAGTCATGGATATGCATGCCAACTTCATACTTTTCAACAATCTCTTTTACTTTGCCTCCTCGGTAAAACTAAAAGGGGCTATTCTACTGTTTGCATTCTCTGGCTAGCCGATATTTTAGACTTATGTGCGGGTAAAATACTGAGCCAGCTTATAGCTTTTATTGAATTTGTAGTCTTAGACCCACATTTAAATTTAACTGACTTTGTAAGGATCTTAAGTTTGACTAACGTTTATTTTATTTAAAACTTTACTATCATCTCTTATTTTCCACTTCCGGTCAGATTTAACATGTGAATATGTTTATGCAAACTGCAATTGCTGACGCTCAAGTATTTAAATTGTGGCTTTTTGCCAAGAGCATAGTAGAAGGAGAGAGAGGGAGCCATCTTGCCATGAGTCTTCACGCGAGCTTGCCATCACTTACTGTCCATCTCTAAAACCAGAGGTTTTAGTCCTCTTGAAAGCTAAAGACGTATTGTAATTTTCTGCAGTTTGCGTACTGCAGACATAGTAATTTAAAAGGCCAGTCTTAATGTTGGTCGTCTGTGTAAAATATTAAAAGTTAGCTCTTATTTAAACTTTTTTTAGTTAGTAGTCTTATATTTTTACATTCAGACCACAAGTAGTTGGTCTTTGTATCCCGAAGTGAGGGAGTAAATGTGAAAACGTGGAAAAAAGAAAGGGCAATTTTAACCCTTCTCGTCTTGTCATCTTTGCTACACTCCATAGGACATACTTTGCAGTCAATTCCCTGTCCAGTCATGACACGTCATGTTTGCCAAACAGATAAAAAGAAATACGAGTCTTGATAACTTCATTGCTTAATTTACATTGCCACAAGTAGTGGTTTATTTGTAGCACAAGTCAAGCCTTTTATCTTCAAACCTCAGACTAAGTAAAAGGGACCCTTCTCTTGAATTTGTAAATTTTAAGACCTCCTGATGACTCACTAACTTGCCTAATAGGTTCTGTAAATGTAACTTCAGTTTCCAGATTAATTGCAACCCTACTGTGCAAGATTGCATTTATCGTTAGCAAGAGCCTTGAGCACCATACAGGTGACAGTATGACTTTGCTCAGTTTCTCTCCCAATTTGATTGTGAGCACTCCAAGGGGATGGATCCAAGGGTCTCTCCCTACCATCAACCTCTCGAAAGGACTTTTGGCTCACAACATATTTAGAGTGCACCCATGCAGCACAGACACTGTACATTTACATCTTCAGGATTTGATCCCGGTCCCTTCACTTCAGGATTTGATCCCGGTTCACTATTGGGTAGCTCAAGTTACGTACTGTATAGTGGATAACTAAATTATTCTATTTAGCATATTTAAATAGAATAATTTTATTTATTTATAATGTACTGTATTTGTTTTAATTTTAGAACATATTATTTATTTGTTTTAGTATTTTTAATTGTTTATTTGATAGCATTTATAGCTCGCATCTCACGAACATCGTTAGGAGATATGCATAACAAACATAACAACATTTTATGGACAAATTTATGGTACAATCTTTTGTTTGGAACATAATTCGTTCATGAGATAGAGAGCATTATTGTATTTCTTGCTTATATTTAGAAAAGTAAATTAGAGAGGTCCAGATTATTCAGAGAAGTCCAGATTTCTTCTGTTTCTTATTCATATCTTTTCTGTTCCTTACAATGAACTTACCCACCTACCTATTATTGACTGATATAAAAATTTAACTGCTTTGAATTGACCAGGAAAAATTTATGTCATGATAATTTTCTCCAGTCACTGCACTTTTAAGAATGAATTATTATTTATTTGTTAACTAGGAGGAAAATACCATTCATTTTTGAATCAGAAAAGGAATAAATATTGAATGAAAGTTATTGTATTGCAGTACTTTTAATGTGTGTGTAAGAAAATTTATTGTAAAAATCAAGTGAATCCCATGCATTGTAAAAATCCATGCATTCGAGGAAAAAAATGGAGTAAACACTCTAAGAGTCTTACCAGGAAAAAGTGACAATTGGAAAAATTATTTGGGTCCTAGTTATGATCCTGCAGCCTTATTGGTAAAGTTTGGTCTGTGTTCTAATATATTATGTATACTTATTTTCTTCAGTTATCAACATTCTGTATGCCTATTTATAGCGGAATGATTAAAGTTGTAAATTATTGATAGCTGCGTGTTAGGTTTCATTACTGGCAGTATAGCCAGTTTCTGTCCAGAAAGTCCTTTATGAAGTTGCCTTCCTTTTAATCCTCAAGTACTTGGTTACCAAACATGCATACTGATGAGATTTTTTGGATGTGATAACTTTTCTTTGGTTTTCTGCATTAATTTATTATGTATTTTATTAAATTAGTTCTTAAATTATATGCATATTTTAACTATCAAGAATGAAATCATTTTTTATGTTCTTGTTTTCTTCCTATAGTCTTTCCATATATTTAAATACACTAATCTACAGTATTATGCATATTTACAAAACTTAAAATGGTAACAAACTTCTAATAATGAAGCATATGGAGAGAGTTTTGTGATAAGTATTAAATTCAGCACTGAATCTGAGTGAAGGAGTAATATGAGATGTCTGGCTAGTGTACATAGCATTATATTGTAAAATTCCTGAAACTCCATCTGTATTTTATCCCAGAAATTGAAGAAAGTAAAAGATAAAGTGGCAATAATTCATATCCTGATATGTAAATATTTGTGAATATGAATTTAATTACATTTGCCATATAGAGAGTTTCAGGAATATAAGCAGCACATACAGTTTTCCCTATGTATCATAACTCCTGTCATTTTATAGTACAGTATGTAGTAAACAGTCTTAAGTAAATCTGGTGAAAAAATTATACTAAAATATATAAAAAAAAAATGCTAGATTTTGAACTATTTTCAGATTTTGAAGTAGCCAAAAGGTTTACCAGATAAGATGGATTAATGTTGAATGTAAAATAGGGCATTATTTCAAGAGTTGATTTTTTTCACACTATTTCATAATGCCTTGAGATTTGTATAAAGTGAGATTACGTTTGAAGGAATTAAAAGTAAATGAAGTAATGTATAAATTAAAGAAGAAAATATTAAATTTATATGTATATTCTGCACATTAGTGTACTGTGTAGATTAAGAAACAAATTTAAAAAAAAAATTAAAATCCAAAAAAGCTCAGTAGAATAAGAGGTATATTCAAAAAGAAACCTAACTTTTGCTATGACATCTTTATTGCTTATTGTACAAGTAGTCTCCTCTACTGGCAATACACCATTCCCAACATTTCTCCCATTTTTGGAAAGCCTCCGGGAATGCACTTTCTGAGATGGTGTGCAGATCTCGTCACATTGTCCTTAATCTCCTCTGTAGTTTGTAAACAACATCCTGTCAACTTGGTTTTCAGTTTGAGAACCAGGAAAATATGTGGTGGGGATAGGTCCAGAGAATATGGTGGATGGAGCACAACTGAAGTGCAATGTTTTGCTAGCTATGAACAAAGAGCAACATGTGAGACGGCACATTGTCATGAATATCCAGTTTTGCTTTTTCACAGTTTAGACCTTTTCCTGCTCACAGCATCCTTCAGATGTGCTAAAATTCCCTGGAACACTTCCTTGTTTACATCTGGCCACATGTTACAAATTCCCGATGGACAGTGCTTTTGCAGCTAAAAAATGTAACTAACATCACCTTTATCTTTGACCGACTCATGCATGCTTTTTTGGACAAGGATACTTTTTGCCCAACCTGCAATGACTGCATTTCAATATTGTCTCATCGCCTGTTATGATGTTCTTTAAAAAGTTTTCATTGTTATTGGCAGTGGCAAGCAGTTCCTGGCTAATTTCAAAACAGGTCTATTTTTTATCCTCAGTCAGCAAACGTGGTATGAATTTTGCACTGACACGATGCATCACAAGCTTATCACTCAAAATTTGATGGCATGATGCTATGCTGATGCCCACTTCGTCAGCAACTTCTTGAACCATTAAATGATGATTTCCGTGAATCACAGCACAAACTGTATCAATTAGTCATCATCTGTTGATGTGGAAGGCCATCCAGGCTTGGGATCATCACTGACCAACATTCTGCTATGTTTAAAGTGCTTAAACCATTCCTAGTACTGCGTGCGGCTCATACATTCCTCCCCATATGCTGGGCTAAGCAGTTGAAATGTCTTTCTGAATGTTTTGCCAATGTTATAGTAAAATTTCACATACACACATTATACGAACAGCTTTTGCATATGCTCACTTTAGTGGCTGTAGCTCGGCAGTTAAGGGTCAGAGTGAAATGCGAGAAAATGGCAGTTTGTTATTTAAACCTGCTGCTACATGCATTCAGTAGGTGCGGCGTGTTCCCTGTGCCAGGTAGCACACTATTTTAAAAGTTCGGCTTCTTTTTTAATACACCTTGTAATTTCAGTGAAATTGGGAGAACTGTAAAAAATAAGAAATGTGTTCATTCTGGTTTGACAAACATTCAGAATCAAATATGAGATGTCTCATATATTACAATAGTATTTTGCCTTAAAACTTGCATAGAATATTGAATGTAATAATAAATTATTCATAATAATTATGTTTCTTACACATTTCATGGTCATAATTTTTCAAAAGGAAATAAAAGTACATGCATTAGAATAACTCTTCTCTGCATTTCTTTTTAAAAGCTATAAAATGTGTCATTAGTTTCACTGCTAATACTGTACAATGAATTGTATTAAATTTTTGTACTTTTCCCAATTGCATTAAGAATTTAATTTTTATTTTTATTTATTTTTAGTGTCTGAAAGAAAGCTATGTTAAGGCAACAGGTACAGGTATTGCCTTTGATCTTAAGACTTTAAGTTTTTCTTGTCAAACACCTTTATTAAAGCAGAATGTGATTACTACAGATACAAAGGTTTATCTAAAAGACAAATTTCAGTCAGAATGGAAGTTTGAAGAAACATTATTAGATGCCAGTCATTGTGTTGCTGTTGCTTTGGAGCTTACACAGAAGGTAAAGTTATTTAAACGATCATTTTGCCTGCATTAACCTTTTCAAGTATCACAAATATTTTTGTTTAAACAATTACTTACTTTCATGACCAATTTAAAGATCCATAGGGGGATCTTAGGATTTAGTTTAGAACATCTTTATTTGCACATGAAGCTCAACTGAATATAATAATATTGCTCTTTATTTATAGACTTATTTTCTTCTCTTTCCTAAGCCAAACACAGAAATCTTAACTGTTGGCAGGGGAGGAAAAAAAAATAATAATGTGCACTTCAAAAACAGAACAGTTATTGTTGCCAGTGCAGTAATGTCATGTCATGGCACTTGATGATACAGATGTGGTAAACTCTTTCAAGACCATAACTTTTGTCAAAACATAGAACAGGATTTGTATGGTCTTAAAAATCCTTAGGTTTTTTTAAACGATTTTTGGTCCTTAAAATTCTTAAATTTCGGCCAAAATCGGAAAAGGTCCTTAATTTCATCTTTCTGACATTTCCGTCTATTTTTTTATGATTGTCATTTTGAGTGTGAAATAACATTTTGGACGAATATTTTTGGCGATGCATTGAGAATTATGTATTTGATGGGTTAACATTTGAATTCTTTACCACTACTTAATATAAACTGTGGATACTCGAGTTCGATTGAAACATAACATTTCAAAATTATTTCTTTTTTGCAAATGAAGAGTTCATAAAATATTACATCAAAAAATGTTTCCCTTTTTGAAAAATGAGTTGTTTTATTATGCAGTGCTAAATTTGGTGACTTATCAATATTTTGGCGATATCAAGATCAGTTTGTATACAGAATTTTTTATTCGGAGATTTGTGAATTTATGGATGATTTTTTTCACAAACACTGATAAATATCATAAAAATAACAATAATATATTAAAATTATATTTAAGATTTAAGAAATAATATTGAAATAAAACACATTTATTTTATCCTGTCATATTTTAAAGTGACATAATTTTTTAATTTTATGACATCAGAATATTTTGATTTGAAAAAATAAACAAATTAATAAATGTTATAAATATAAAGCAGAGTTTCTGAAATTTTTAGAATAAGACAAAAAATTATTTTAAAATTACTTTTATTTGTCTTCTTTTATATTTTTTCATGATTATTTTTTTAATGCAATTATTTCAGCATATTTAAATATGTATCAGTTTTCTGTTGAGGATTCACTTTACATTTTTCTTTTGTGATTTTTTTTTAAAATAAATTTTCTAGCTTTTTACTCTTGCAAAGTTGGTAGAGACTTAGACTAGCATCTTAGAAAGTTCAGACTGATTTAAAGGGCAGATTTGTAGACTTATAGATGAAATGAAAAATGTCTCCATGCTATTAACATGTGTAATGGACATGTTTCATAGGAAATTTGTCATGAATTTTTAATCTTTTGAAGAATTTTTGGAAAAACAGTGAAAACAAAATTATTTGAATTTGTTCATTTTAATCCTAGAAGACTTTATTATAGCACGTTTGTCTTCCCTTTATTCTTATCTTTTTACTAAACACAAGCATTGGAGCAAGCAAAGAAACTGAAAATCAACAATGTATTAAAAGATCCATCTTACATGTCGCAGTGCATCATACTTGCTTCAGTCCCTGTCCTAAATTCTAGAAATTTTGCCATTGCTACATTTCCTGAAGAAGAAAGAATCACTGAAGACTCGTGGAAGAGGAAATGGACCTTATATCATTTCATATTTAATCTCAATACTTGTAATTATTAAAGAAAGAAAATTAGTAGTTTATTCTATACATTCTAAGTACAAGCAGTTCTTTAGAATAACAGAAATATTTAACTAGTTCTGAAATGAAGAGTAATTTCACAGAAAAAAGAATTGATTTTATAAAAGAGAGAAAATTATTCTTCAGAGGTTATTTTTTGAAACATTAACAAATTAGGAGAGGAAACAGGGATTAGTGGAAACATCAATTTTTATATTGAAACAAATGAACTTAGAAAAGATGCTAAAGAGAAGGAAATAAATGTAAATTAGCTAAAATATCTGGAAAATTTTCAATTTAAAAAGACACATAAATGCACTGGTCACCAGAATTAAAGGATAATGAAAAGAAGTATGCTCACTAAGGTAATTTTGCAACCATTGCCCAGTGCTGTACTTATTTATGTTAATTAAATATAATTGAACACAAAATTGCACTTCTGTGCATATGTCAGCATTGAAAATATGCAAATTTGGTGATTGACATTGTGGTGCACAATGGATGCATGTTGGGATTCCAGTCTGTAATGTTGTTCAAAGTGAATGTGGTTTCTGAGAGTGATTAGTATTCAGTAGTTATGGCTCAAAGGCATCATTTAAATCAGGGTTAGTCAATCTTTTTATACCTACCTCCCACTTTTTAGGCAGTAAAATTTCTATCCTCCCACATGTTCACAGTAGCTTAACTGCAAAGAAATTTTTAAGTAAAGATTTAGTAAAAATAGATATAGTTTAAATCTGTGCATTTATTTATTCTATAATTTGCAATATTAAACTTTTGATATGCAGAAAATTCATTAACAAACAACAAAGCCATGTAAATATGCAGAAACAGGAGGGCACTGCATAAAAGGGAATGGTAAAGTAGAAAATTAACTTTTAAGGGATCTGTATATATCAACATGTCATGCACGTTTTGATCATTATTGGCCAAAAACTTCCACCGCTCACCGTGAAAGCTTAAATCGTCCACTAGTGGGCAGTAGAGACCAGGCTGACTATCCCTGATTTAAGTGAAGGTCAAAAGTGACAAATAATTCATAGAATTGAGGGAAGTTTCTGAAGATTTGAATAGCCTTTAAAGTGTCATATCAAAAGTTTCGAGCCACTTTTTAAGCACTGAATCAGTTGACAGAGAAACCGGGTTGTCCAAACGACCAAGAGCAACAACTGCATGAGAAGACCATTTTCTGTCATTGTCGGCTCAAAGAAACTATGAAGCGACTACAAGAGATTTGGTTTTAAAACTTCACAGGAACTAAAATTAGCCATTCTACTGCTGCATGAAAGCTTAATGGAGTTGGACTGTATGCAAGAAAAATCAGTGGTTTGTATCCCATTCATTCCAGCTTCCAGAGGGGCTCGTTTAAACTGGTGCCATCATCATCTTCAATGGAGCCAAGACAACTGATCCCTAGTATTATTTACTGACGGGTTCAAATATAGTCTGAACAGTGATTCTAGACGTGTTTTGATCAGGAAGGAGCATGCAACATGTGTTCCTTTGTCCAAGAAATATCCTGTTTCTGCCACCGTGGTTTAATGGTTTGAGGAGGAATCATGACAAATGGCTGCATCAAGCTGTATATCTTTCAAGAAGGTTCTGTAACCACTTGGAGATATGGATAAGGTGTTAAAACTGTTTATAGGGTTTTGTTGGCCCAGAGTTTTTGCTAATGAATGACAGTGCTTGCGTCATTGAGCATATGTAATGTCAGAATACTTGCAAACAGAAGATATTGCTTAAATGGATTGGCCACCTCATTCACCTGACCTTGAGAGGGATGCCTTAGGGTGCCAAATTCCGCCTTGGACCCTCCAGGAGCTGAAAAGTGCAGTTTTAAAAGAGTGGCATGCAGTTCTACAAAATTTAATCAATACTTTGGTAAAGTCTATGAAATTAAGATGTCAGGTATGCATATCTGTCTGAGGTGACCATACTAAAGAAAAAATTTTCCCGTAAGAGGTGACTTGGTTTTAATTTCAATATTTTGTGAATAAATAAATTCCAAACACTGTAATTTATGTTAATTAATGCTTTTGTACAAATTTTTATTAATAATTTTTCATCAAGTATCAGTTACATTTTATTTCTATCATTATCCTTTAAGTTTGATGACCAGTGTATTTTTTGTTTGCTAATAACATTTTAGAATCAGTATTGTAAAGTGGAACTGCTATAAAATGTTCTTAGTTCTTTTTAATAGATATTTTTTATAAACAAAAAAAATGTAATTATAACTATGTAAATGTAGTGTGACTCAGGTTATTTAACTACGTAATTTAATTATTTATAGCAACTGCTTATCGTTAAAAGTTATCACTAGATATTAAGATAAATTCCTTAATCCTTATTGTAGATGTACGATACAACACAAAAATGTAAAAATTAGCATAAACTTTATTCCTTACAACTAATAAGACTTGAAATAACACACACACAAAAAAAAT
This sequence comes from Stegodyphus mimosarum, assembly GCA_000611955.2. Lineage (NCBI taxonomy): Eukaryota > Metazoa > Arthropoda > Arachnida > Araneae > Eresidae > Stegodyphus > Stegodyphus mimosarum. Next base: position 405,157 of record KK114205.1, on the reverse strand, counting down.
TATCTCTTCTGCTGCTTCAACAGCTTATTGGAACTTTATATTAAATAATGCATATTAACTGGGTTACAACTCCAGCAAATCTACATAAAGCTAGGACACTAACTGGGTTACAACTCCAGCAAATCTACATAAAGCTAGGACACTAACTGGGTCAGATAAACAGCTAACATTCATGTCTGTTATGGTCAGTGACTCTGTCTCTCTTAACTTGTGCCAGACATAAAATGAGCATGAACTTTTGGACTGAGTGAGTACATGACAAAATGAGGCATAAAAGAAAGAATCAGTATAAAGCTAATTGTTAATAAAATTTAAATAAAAAGCCACTAATCTTCTTTAAAATATACAGGACTGTTATAAGTGTAAAATATAAATGTTTTAAGAAATTTTATAATTTAATGCTACTTACTTGAAAAAAAGGTACTTTTCTGTTAGCCGGATGCAAAACAGTCAACAGAATAAAAGTTTAAAACATTCAACTATAAACAAATATTTATTAATAGTCAATGGAATTAGAACTGAATTAATTGAATGAGAAATACTGAATCATCTGTGAAAAAACATTTTTTTTGTTTAATTTCTTTTATACATTGTTTTAGATTTATCATAGTATTTGAATAGAGCATGTGGCCACGCCTTCAGTCGTTTGGGACTATGTGCTCTATTCTCTGAATTCATTCAAAACAAAACATGTTTTCCTTTTTTTCTTCCATCATAAATTTTTGTTTTAAAAAATGATGAAAATTTGGGATAGAACTGAAGAAGATGCAGTCTCTTTTTTTCAAGAAAAAGGTATATTGGCAAAGAATGCAACATGCGATCAGAATCATGAAATGAAACTGTCTTTTTGTGACAGAGTACATTGGCGGTGCAATCTTTCAACATGCCACATGAAGGAAGATCATTTGCAATGGTACGTGGTTCGAATTTAGATTAAGTTTTCTAACATCTTTGAGATTTATTTACTGCTGGAGCAAAGAGATGACATCAGTCAAATGGTGTGAAAAACAACTGGATATGAATCATAATACAGTTGTAGATTGGAACAACTACTTAAGAGAAGTTTGTGTAGAAGTATTAGTGGAACATGAGCAAAAAAAAAAAAAAATCGGCGGTCCTGAAAAAATAGTTGAGATAGATGAAAACTTATTTACAAACAATGCTGGAACAATGCTGAAAACACAGAAACACGAAAGAACAATGCTGGTCGAATTCTTCCATAACAGTGGATATTTGGTGGCGTTTGCCGTGAAACGGATGAATGCTTTCTAGTTAAAGTTCCAAACCATTCTTTACCAGTAATGTTAGATGTGATAAAAAATTACATCAAAGAAGGGTCAATCATCTATCCCAATTCCTGGAAGGCTACTGCAGAACTAAAATGGAAGAAGCTGGTCTACAGCATTTCAGTCAGTCACAGGTACAATTTTGTTGATCCCGACACTGGTGTAAACACTCTGAAAATCGAACGACTTTGGGGTAGTGCCAAATTAAGAAATAAAAAACATCGGGGAAATTCTCGCTGAATTTATGTGGAGACGAGGAGTAAAAAGGATCCATTTGAGCAAATTCTCAAGGACATCACCTGGGAAAACCAATAATTATAAGCATTCTTTTTGCATAAAACTGTTTTGTTTACAATTCATTAATATTTGTTTAAACTTGTTTTTCTTGCTCTTAATAAATATTTGTTTACAGTTGAACGTTTTCAACTTTAATTCCGTTGACTGTTTTGCCCCCGGCTAACAGAAAAGTACCAAAAAAGATTATAAAGATGATTTTACATTTGAATTTATTTTATAATTAAGTCCGATATTAGGTTAGATTTAATGATAATGCACTCTACTTGCAGATATATTTTATTCTTAAAAATTACGAAAGTGAAGTTTGGGTGTAGATTAATTGCTTTAGTTTCTTCAGTTCCTGTTGATCCGTAATTTGTTTCATTGATGCTTCTTAAAAGTAATTAATTTCCACATGCAGAAACGTACAAATCCTGTAGAAGACAGGCATCATCAGAGTATACATGTTTCCTCTACTACATATCATATGTATAATTTCTTTCTTTGTTTAGCTTTGTAAATTTTACTTTAAAATGGTTCCTTTTAAGCTACACAAAGCTTTATGTAAAATACAAAAATGCAAAGGTCCAGTTTTTCAACAGTTATCTTACAAGCACTGGCATGTGCTACTATAATAGGCACTGCATGCTTTATAACTACAAGCTCTTTAATATGTATCTTGTAAAAGGATCATTTTTAAGAATTTAAGGCATTCTTCCTATGTATTTTTGTTATCATTGAACAGCTAATAATTTGTTGGTCCCAAATTCATTTGGGAAAAGAGCACAGCTAAAATTTAAATGATGCCTTATTCAAAGACTTTTTTTTTTTTATTTCCAGTTAGCACTTGAATTAAAAATGATAAATAATTTGTTAATGATGTAGAATTGGTCAACAGATGACTAGACTCTCATCTTAGTAAGTTGCGGTAGTAATAGTCAGTATGTAGATTAAGTAATTTGAAAGTTTTCTAAGATGAGCATTATCTGATTTTTATGCAGTATTTCATTCTAAACTCTTGATTTTTTCATGGATTAATGAAGGAAATGTTATAAATATTTAATCATTTAATATATCATTACTGTTTATATATATATCATTATTATATTATTATATAATATATCATTACTATTCATTTTTCATGCCTTTATAAATTTTTTAGAATGTTCAGCATGCGATACCTGAAAATCGGCAGATGAATTTTACCTTTTTGACATTTGAAGAACTAGTCAGACATAGCAAACCATTTGAAACAGTCACTGAAAGCTTTTGGGAAGACTTTAAATCTAAGGACAAGAAGTGCTAATCCTTTATTAGAAGTAAAATACTGTAAATATCCTTTTTCACAGCTTTTGCTATCAGGTGAGTGAAAAATAAATTTAAACTGTTATTTGTTTCAAATCTCAAAATAATATCGCATAATTGGATCAATTCTCAAATAAAGAACAATTTACTGTCTACTACAAGGATTAAATTTTTATCAGTTCTTCCTTTTATTTCATGTATACTGTTATGTGTATTGTATGTTATACTGTATAACTGTTATGCTGTATATATACTATATGTTATACTGTTTTATGTGTACTGTATGTTATACTTTTGTAGTATAAATTGATTAGCTTTGCTACTTTCTAAATTTTGAAATTTGCCAAATAGCCCTGTATAGCCAAATCATGCTATTTTTAATAATTTCTGATTGCCTATCTAACTGCCTATTAGCACATAATGATCTTACCATTATGTATTTCTAGATGAGTAGGTGCAAGGATTTTTTTCCTTAAATACAATGAAATTAATAATTACTATATAAACTATTGTGTAGAAAACTTATTAATGTGCCCTATACTGATGGGGGGAACCCGAAATACAAATATTAACTAATTAAACATTTTTAGAATCATCATAAAACTTCTACAAGTATCTACAGGAGATTGACATTTCAGATCAAATAAAATTTATGAAAAATTATGCTAAAAATAACTACGGGTAGAAAATATTTTTTTAAAAAAATAAATGAAAATTAAAGTTTAATTTATTGCTGCAGACATTTACCTTAGTAAAGGCTAAAAATTAAAAACTGGGATTTTCAGTGATCTACTAAGAGAGTGGTATACAGGTTGACAAACTAGAAATCACTAGGCAGAATCAGGAAATTTGGCAGCTATGTTTATATGAAAAGACCTTGTATTTACTTAAGCATCATTTTATACAACTTATTTTTGTACCAAATGTATTTGTGTTTTCTTAATTGATATTTTGATTTTCCTATATTACTTCTCACCCTTCTTTTCAACAACTATTATGAAAGCTGTTTCATCCACTCCTCAATCTTATCAACAAATAACTTGTAGGCTGTGCTTCCAATTAATGAAATGGTCAAATATTATGATGATTTTATTAATAACCATAATAAACAAGAAAGTTATTTGGAGAACAGATAACTTTTTGTCTGTTGTTTTGTTTTAATAATGTTATTTGCCTCATCTCAGCTGCAGATATCAGAGGTGGGTAAAGTTGCTGTTTTAAAGGATCAGACAGAACCATTTGGTGAACCATTTTTTTTAATGATGCTTCACTGCTTATTACTTGATGAATTAGCATGGAAACTCTTGCTCACTTGAATGAGGTCAGGAGTGGAGAATGAATCAAGAGTACTAAAACAGTGAGTAACGGAAATAATTGAATAACCCATAGGATTGGAAATGACTCAGTTGAACCACTGATTCTTTACAATATCCTTTCTCTGTAAAGCCAACATTAAAATACTAAGATAAAAAATGCTGAAAAGGCTGAGAAATGATAATTGTTGACTTCATTTTAATATATAAGTATAAATAAGCTTTTTCTCCCTAAAATCAGATCTAAACTTGCTTCCAACAGGAAGTAGGTGAACTCTTAAAAAAGCTGCCGCTCTTTTTTGATGAATTATGATCATTTGTTCAGCAAAGTGAACCAATACATGAGCAAATAGCACATCTCTAATACAAATAGCTGCTATATCATGGAAATGAGTAATTTATAAACACTACTCAAGATTGTTTTGATTCAATTCAGAATTACGCTGAAACATAGTTTATTAATTAAACTGCATGTATTTTCTGTTTTTCTGAATTTCCTTCTTTGATGGTTTTTGGTAAATAACTTGCTAGGTTTGGATGACGGAGCTCAATTTAATATTTTAAATTGACCATATTGTTAATATTTTAATGATATTATTTAATATAAATTAAAAGGTTTTATTTGTCAGTTCTACATTTTTTTTAAAGGTAATATACTTAACACCTAAAATGGGATTCATATTTTTTAAATGCGTTACATGTTTTTAAATGGTATCACATTATTTAAAACATAACCCAAGCTTGTAAGTTCATAAATAATTATGAGACTTTGTTGTAAATTTCCAGCCTCAAATTTGAAGTATAATAATTTTTTGGAGTAAGAACTATTTGAATGTGAAATTATGAAAAGAAAACATGGTGATGTAGTATGAGTAAATAATCTGTGTCAAACATCGCAATTTTATTTCAAATTGACGAATATGATGCAGCTACCATCCTTTCTGCCTGCTACATTTAAAATTAGTATTGGATTTTTAATATTTTGCTTTTGATATTATTTTTGACATCATACGATTATTTAATTCAGACCCAATCAATTCCTAATCTTATAGATATTCATTTCTGTGTATGAAGATCCCATCAGATGCATCAACAGAATATCCAGATATTGGAAGATGCTATCCTAAATAATGAAGGAATGGAAGTTTTATGAACATACTCCTTTTAAAGTTCACTATGAGATCATTCATTTATAAAAATCAAACTGTATATGGCATCAAATTATCTTTTATTATATTTTGCTATGAATAAAATATTTTATAACATATATTAGAATTTCGAAAATTCTTTTAGTAATGATTCATTGTAGCTTTTTACATTTGTAAGCTTAATTTTGTTTGAGTGTGTAGGACAAAGTATTTATAGAGTACTGAAAAACTGTAAGTATAGATCTGTTCTTCAAAGTACTGGACTGTAGATTTTCCCATTTTTATTAAACAAAATTGCTGTAAGCATTAATGCATTATTATCAGTATATAAAACTAAAGTGAATTAAACTTCAAAATGGTTCAGTGTAATTTAGTGCTGTAAATCAATATAGCATTTCTTGAATAACTGTCAACATTTGTGCAAAATATAGATTTTAAAACATCAAGTAAATTGTTGATTACAAACATACTGGATAGAAAGTATTATTTTAAAAAAAAAAAAAAAAAAAAAAAAAAAAAACTAGTACAGCAATAAAAAGAGTGACATTTTCAGTTGTGATGAAACAAAATTACATTATCACTTTGGGGGGTGCGGGTGGAGAAGGGAAAAAAATGAATTTGTAAAAAAATATGACAACCAATGATGTTCTTTCTACAGAAGAATAAAGTTTAAAATATAGACTATAATCTGTTACTTATATATTAGCACAACCATCTTGATGCAGCTTGGCAGATTTTCCAAAGAAAAAGGATGATTTATAATTGTAAAATGTTATGTATGTCATACAAACATATTACTGCAGATATAATTTACATTTACCTGGGTATTTATGTGCATACATACATGTTGCAGTTAAGTATTAATGTAAAGTATTATTTTTTTTAAACCGTGAATTATTATATTTCCA